>CAJHQP010000098.1:302500-304858 GCA_905132765.1 Moricandia arvensis
AAAATCGAGCCAAGGACTGATCGGGTCATGAAAACTCGATCCAGGACTGATCAGTACGTGAAAACTCGAGCCCAGTGTACTGATCAGGTCATGAAAGCTCGATTAAAGACTGATCGGGTCATGAAAACTCGATCCAGGACTGATCAGTACGTGAAAACTCGAGTCCAGTGTACTGATCCGGTCATGAAAACTCGAACCAAGGCTTATCGGGTCATGAAAAATCGAGCCAACGACTGATCGGGTCATGAAAACTCGATCCAGGACTGATCAGTACGTGAAAACTCGAGCCCAGTGTACTGATCAGGTCATGAAAGCTCGATTAAAGACTGATCGGGTCATGAAAAATCGAACCAAGGACTGACGGGTCATGAAAACTCGATCCAGGACTGATCAGTACGTGAAAACTCGAGCCCAGTGTACTGATCAGATCAGGTCATGAAAGCTTGATTAAAGACTGATCGGGTCATGAAAAATCGAACCAAGGACTGATCGGGTCATGAAAACTCGATCCAGGACTGATCAGTACGTGAAAACTCGGCCCAATCGTACTGATCAGGTCATGAAAACTTGATCCAGGACTGATCGGGTCATGAAAAATCGAACCAAGGACTGATCGGGTCATGAAAACTCGATCCAGGACTGATCAGTACGTGAAAACTCGAGCCAAGTGTACTGATCCGGTCATGAAAACTCGATCCAGTACTGATCGGGTCATGAAAACTCGAACCAAGGACTGATCGGGTCATGAAAAATCGAGCCAAGTGTGATCAGTACGTGAAAACTCGACACAAACGTACTGATCCGGTCATGAAAACTCGAACCAAGGCTTATCGGGTCATGAAAATCGAGCCAAGGACTGATCGGGTCATGAAAACTCGATCCAGGACTGATCAGTACATGAAAACTCGAGCCAAACGTACTGATCAGTACGTGAAAACGCGACCCAGTACGTACCAGGTCATGAAAACTCGGCCCAGGACAGTCCACGGACAGCCAAATCACCCGAGAAGGCAAAAAAACCAAAATAAATATTTTTGAAGAAACTTTTCTGAAAGGAAACATCAGAAATATGGTAATAAAGAGTTTAGGATGTCAAGTTTCAATCAAAAGTTGCTATAGACATCCGTTAAGACCATGAGAGTCCGACCTTTGTAGCGTTCAAATGAGGTGGTTAGAAGCATCAGAAAAATATGAAAATTTACCAGAAAATAGCTTTAACCATCCTTATGAAGCATGCAAAAAATCAGATTCAAATTCGATGTATTTTTTTTTTTACATCGAAAATACTCCCGGAACACAATCAATGTCTACTGGTGAAAGTCTGAAAAAAGTGTTTTGTCTATATAGGGGGTAGGCACTCCTTGAGCCTACCCGGGGGGTGGGAGTCGGACTGGGTGTGGGATATGTCCGAGTGCTTGGTGCAGCATGATCGGATGGATGGGTTGGGGTCCGATGGCCGGGACTGTCACCGGTGACTTTTCCGGCGACTTTTCCGGCGACTTTTCCGGCGGACCGTTTTGCCCCTGATTTTTCCGCACTTGTTTGGACTTGTCCTGGTTTCATCCGTTTTCCAGTTGCTCTTCTGATTTTCATCTCGAGAGTGGTTGGAAAGATTGATGTTAGCGGGGCAAGGTACGTACGGTGCATGAGTGGTGATTGGATAGCTAGTGTTTGATGGCTCTGTGCTCGCGCACCCAACGTCAAACCACCTATCCTTCTCAGTTTGCTTCACGAGCAAACTAATGCTCGTTGACTGGATCTGGGGTCTGTGTTGCGTACCTATCTAGAGGGAATTGGCAAGGTTGGCTTAAATTATTGTTTGCGGCATCTCCTTCGGTGGGGAGGCCGTGAACACAAAAGTTGGCACTTGTGATCCTTGCGTCTTTGCATAAACTATGCATTGTCCGTAAAGGTGAACAAAATGTCAAGCTGAGATCTCGGTTGCGGAAATATTTATTGGCGGTGATTTGAAGTAATTCAATCCCACCAAGCATTTTTGTCTTCGGACAATAGATGACGGCTAAGACCATGTCGGTTCTCAATTTCGCTGGTGTTTGCGGGTTTCTCAATTTCGCTGGTGTTTTGCGGGTTTCTCATTTCGCTGAGTGTTTGCGGGTTTCTCAATTTCGCTGGTGTTGCGGGGTTTCTCAATTTCTCTGGTGTTTGCGGGTTTCTCAATTTCGCTGGTGTTTGCGGGTTTCTCAACGACGCTGGTGTTTGCGGGTTTCTTCAACGACGCTGGTGTTTGCGGGTTTCTCAACGACGCTGGTGTTTGCGGGTTTCTCAACGACACTATGTGTTTGGCGGGTTTCTCAACGACGCTCGTGTTTGCGGGTTTCTCAACGACGCTCGTGTTTG
>CAJHQP010000099.1:0-304639 GCA_905132765.1 Moricandia arvensis
TATATATAAACGACGGTACATAGGCCTGACGCGAAAATATATCCAGGAAATTTAACTTTTAACCTACTCTTATTCATATTTACCTTTATTTAAAAAAAACCAGTTTCACAAATACCTTTTATTAAAAAGTAAAAATTACTTTTACCATTTTTTATAAATATTATAAATATAAATAACTATTTAAATAAATAAATAAAATCTACATTGTCAATTCAAACTTTTTAATAAATTTTTCTAATTTTTTTTGAAACACAAATTTTATTTGAAATTCAAAAATTTTTTGAAATTATTTTAAAATTAAAAAAAAAATTAAGTAAGATATTATATTGTTAGGTCCAAAACCTCACATTCCAAAGTCTCACTACTCAAATCTAAACCTTGAATCTAAATTAATTAATTTTAAAATATAGATATTAATTTATCAAGTAAAGATAAATATATTAAGATAAACATGAAAATAATATTAAAAGGTATTAAGGAAATTTCTCAATATAGACTAACTATAATGTAAATTATCTAAAAATGTATAAAAAATACTAGTATATTGTATCACTATTATCTACTCTAATAAAAAACGAGTGTTGTAAAAAAAGAATCATGACAAAGAGAGTCAAAAAAATTATTCAATTAAATTTAGATATGATTTGTATTACTTTTTATCATCAACAATAAACACACACAACTAATACTTTGTAAAGTTCGCATTTATATAAACGGTAAAAGATGATTGGTTCCTAGTACTGCGTGCAAGACTATCCATTTTTATATTATTTGTGTTCGGTGTATATAAATGAACTTTGAATGAGTGACGTTCTCGTGAATATTTTGAATATCTTTCAATTAGACTGTGCAAAACAAGTTAGTTCTTTTGCTGTCGAAGCAATGCCGTGTTACTATTTGCGAGGGACATTATGCGTGTTAGCACAATGTGGGTGATATGAATGGTGTCGGTAAATTCCGTCTACATCTCATGTGTCCATATGAGCGGCTTTCCAATCTCCGAATGGATAAGGGGAGAGAGGTTTCTCATTATAACTTTGTGTATACTGGTGATTATATGTTATAGGCTGCTAAGAGAATCAGTGTGTCTCTAGCAGATCTCAGTATATGTGTGAATAATTGATCATGCTTTATTTTCAGTTGACTGCATCGCCGCTGAACAAACACTGCAGTTTTGGGATACACGGAGACATAATAGATAATGTTAGAACTCGTCCCTTGGTCCATTTATTTCATCAGTAGAGTGGGGTGACACTGGTTGTGTTAGAGGGTGAGCTAAATAGTGTTATTGTGCCTTGGCCAAAGCGCAAGGATTTCCCAAACTTGCTTGGTCTGTGGTGCCAATAATCTTTAAGAGTCTCTAGGTCACATTTATATGTTGCTTAAAAACTTGTTGTGGTTCCGTCATATCTATAATATAGCGCATAAGGTGAAATTCATCGCGTCGATGATAACTCAAGAATAGAGTGATGTTCTACTCTATACACGGAGAGCTGCCATTGCATGCCACTAGCTCATAGTAAATTTATCGCGCGAGAACAACATTGACTAGGCCACGAGAAGTATTTAGATTCATCGATAGAAGTCTTTGAGAACGCCAAAATCTAAACTACGGTAAGAAAGACATTCACATAACACATATATTGATTGCATTTCTGAATTACAAAGGTTAAAGCTCAGCACATACGATTTGTATTAATCAATTTTTATTTTAAATGAAAGTTTCAACTAAGTTATCAGAGTTTTCAGATACACTGTTCTATCAACTTTATTAGGTTTATGTACAAGAATCTCTAAATAATTAATAGATTTCGAAACTTCACTATTTAGATAAATTATCTAAATCGCATTAAATTTTATGGGATATCGCTACTGATACTTATCTCTTGCGTTTCTGCTTATATCGCTCATGATCGAAATCTTTTTGCTACTTGTCTTACGTTACATGAAGGATTACAAAATTCACATAGCTTAGCTGTTCACTGCAATGGTTGGAAAACTTGAAGAGAAGCTGAACCGAATAATTATTTGGATCATGGTTCAATATGATCAAATCTAGTTTGGTTTATACATTTTAATAAATAAACTATGTCAAAGTGTGTTTTGTACAAATTTATTTTAATGTTCATTTACATATTATAAAATAATAAATATATTAAATTAATTGAGAAGAAATAAATATTATGTATATAATTAAACTGAAGTAAGGCATAAATTAAAACAATCACTCATGTTTATTTACAATAATTTTTATTAGTAAATAAATCAAAACATCATATTTTGATTTATATGGTAATATAATTTAATTTAAATAATATTAACATATATATATATATGTTATTTTTATATGAATATTTATTAATTTAAGCTTCCTACTCATATGATTTTATTAACATTTGTATATTTGGTTGTAACAAATAAATTTTAAACTACTAATCACAAAATTTTTCATGTAAAATTTTTAATAGTTTTAGTAGTTTATAATCATTAATTTTTTTTTTCTCAATAGGGAAATTACACTAAAAAATATGGGTTTGGGTTAAATTAATAGATGAATCATTAGTTTATTGGTTCAAGATCATCAACCAAATGATTTAGAAACATAATTTAGTTGGTTGGGATTGGTTCAATTGTTACGTTTTCTGCCCACATTACATATGTTTAAGTGCCCCTCCCCAAATAACTGCAAATACAAAACCACTTTTCCTCATTATCGGCTTTGCTCACAACTCGAATCTCCTCAGACACAAAACGTCTGATCCACAACAATGTCTCGTTGGCTGTTTGTATGAGGTACTCTCTTTTACTTCCATTGAACCACATTAATTAATGTGCTTCAGATCTATCCTCATATGTCTACTAGCGTCTCTTTATGTGTGTGTGTGTTAATGTTCCATTGCATGCATTGATAGATTAGCCACACATAACAAAACAAAAAAACACAAACTAAAATTAACAGTGACGGGTAAATCATAGAATATTCATAACTTCCATAACACGCTATTCTCGTTTTATGAAATATCTCATAACCGACAAGGAACATCTTCTTCCTTTGAAAACCCGATTCAAGTCGGCTAGACAGACACCTATTCAATAGGGGATGAAGATCCAAGAGTTGCATTGCAGCTTCAGAGAATTGTACAACATACGTTTGTTTTCTTCGCTTTCTTGTAAAACATCTGTTTCCATCACCCCAAAGAAACACCATAAAACCATTTTTTCTCATGTCAGGAACCTCATAACTCACTAAACAAAACACTAGTAAGTAAGTACACTAAGGGTGGAGTGTTACCTTTGATGCCACGTTCAAATCTGAACTCTTCTCCACTAATTTATCCAGCTTTTCACCTCGGGCTAGGATACTATCAATGCTTTTATGCTGTTACACAAAAAAACAAAAGCTCAACTCACTGACAAGTGTTTAAGAAACTCTCGGAAACAAGGTACCATGTACGTATGGTTCACTGGAATGTATTAAAAAAAACGCAAAGCAGACAAGCGTTTATAATGATCAAAGCTGATAATCAGGAACAGGTGACTGCACTTACAATGATAATACTGGTCTCATCCAGCTCCGTCTGGGTTTTCAACAGCTTATCAGCTTCCACCGGGTCCTGAAGATGCCGAGAAGATATATATATATATATATATATATGATTCCATAACAAGTAAGAATAATTGAAATATCTCAACTAAAGTTAAATACTAATATTAATATATACATACATATAAATATTTTGAGAATCATATATGTAATATAAGAATTTTGGAGATAGAACCCTTGTTGGAGATGCGCTTAGGGCATAATTAAGCCTGAAACCCACTTAGGTTTCTTAAAATTTTCACTTTTTCTGAATTTAATAAGAAAAAAAAATAGACCAATTACGGACCAACACGTGTCAATGAGGTCCGTGAACACTACAAGAAACTCCCCAAAGTCAGTCCTTATTTTGTATATTTTGTAATTAATTATTGCATTTATGTGGAGTCCATAGACTTGTTTTTTCACTAAAAGTCCTGCTAAGATCCCCTTTATTCATGATCTTATAGTTCATAAAGTTTCTAAGAGCATGATTATTGCTAGAACCCCTCATTGGGGTTCTTATTTTTTTTTTTTTACTTTTTCTCAAATTTAAAAAAAAAAAAAAATTTAAACAAACCAATCGTGGATCGCCACGTGGCAGTGGACCCACGAAACAGTGTAAGATACGGTTCTTAATTAAGAACTTTTAGAAGGGGTTCTTAGGGAAAGTAGTGGGACCCACCACTACTTTTGGTTAAGAACCCCCTAAGAACCCCCCAATAATCTTGGTTAAGAACCCCCTAAGAACCCCCCAATAATCATGCTCTAACAAGTTTCCAACGACATAGGTGTCAGTAGTAGAGAGTATGTACCTGAAAGTTTTCTAAAGTTTGTACTAAGAATGGCCACTTCTGATTAGAGACTTCTTTAGCAGACCTCCATGTCTCACCACAAACCTTCTGGTACTCATCAAGAACCTGCCAAGAAACAAAGATGTCAACAACAAAAAAACAAATACATTCCTTACAGACAAGAAGCTACATACGTAGGATTTTCACAGTACCTGATCGAGAAGAGAAAAGGCACACCGAACAGGATAATCATCATCCATGAATCCCACGGCGCATAGGCCGTTTCTGTTGTGAACATGCACAATATACTCTATATCTCAAACACACAGAGTTCAGTTACAAAACAAAAAAGTGGTACAGAGATGCAAGAGACAAAGAAGAAGAAGAAGAACCTTTGTGTTTAACAGACTGTCGCTGAGAAGGAGGGGTTCGGCTAGCGACAGTACTAGCGACGAAGCGAACGAACTCAATGATGTTAGGTTGATAGAAATAGTTGAATCCTGAGAAGTCGAATGCGTGAGCGAGGATTACAGGGTTTGGAGTCTCGGGAGTGCACTTGAGAACAAGCAAAGCCGTGATACTCATAACTCTATGATGGTGGATCACTTTATAAAGAGAGAGAGAGAGAGGTTAAAGGAGACAGGAGAAGAAGCAAACCAGAGAAGGTACAAATATATAAGCAGAGACAAGAGGAGATACCTTTTAGTAAAAGGATATAACCTAATCTTTTTAAAGAGATAAATCTTTAATAAGTAAATACGCTCAAGAATATTATCTGATATTTTTAAAAATAAAAATTAATGCAAAACACATGTGAAGAATGGAGGGACTAATTTATTTTATTTTTACGTCATGGAGTGTGTTACAAGGTAAATAACAAAAATAGAAGGTAATAAAAAAGGTTCTGAGCCATACATGGCTTAACCACTAATTAAACTTCTTTTTTCTTGGTTCCAATTTTAAAACCCTTTCTTCGGCTCCAAGCTAACGTTTTTTTTTTCCTTTCATCTTCTCTTTCACAATATCAAAACCCAAACGGGGGGAAAGAACCACAAGGAGGCAGGCACATGGTTCTTGATCTCTTTTACATTTTCTTAACTGTAACATTATGTATCTCATTATAGCTACACACATGCAGGATCAATCTGTTGGGGAAAGTCACCTACGACGCAGCGGAATATTATGGTTGTGTTCCCCTGACCTTGTGTGAACCTGTGAGGAGAATACTTCGACAATTGCAGAATGTAGTGTAAGCGATAACGTAATGAGACGCACAATTTTTACGTGGAAAACCTCCTCGATGTGAGAAGGAAAAACCACGGGACCGTAGTCCACTCAAAAATCCACTATATAAATGGTATGAGTACAACCACGTCCTCCCTGTTCAACAGCCTGAACAGAACAGAGAGTCTAGCTACAAAGAGCTATCTCAACAACAAGAGAGCAACAACAACAAGAGAGCAACACAAAGCTTCAAAACCGGCAGCAACCAAACGACCTCAGCTCACAAGGATTCCGGCAACCAGAGACTAATCCCACCGTACAAATCCAAGATAAACAAGTCAACAACAACCCTGCCAAATTTCAGCTCAATCAGAGAAGATCTCACCGTCGGATTTACCAAACACCCAAGACTGCCCAGCTGAAGAACTGTGACGACCAGCTTCACTAAAACCCAGACAACAGAAGATCCAACCGTTGAAATCCAAATCCCTTTGGTGAACCTTTAACCCAACTGACTGAAGAAGCTTCCCACGAAATATCAGCTCGATAAAGTTCCGTTTGATCCTCCAAAACCAGTCTCGAAGTAGCCTGACGAAAATCACCTTCTTTCTCTCCTTTCTCTCTCTTTTGTCTCTCTCTTCAACTCTATTATTGTGTCTCTCTACAGTACAAAGGGATGGGGCAGACTAATAATAAGGGTGAGACTAATTATTTCTCAACCCACTTGGTTCTCTCCATCTAGGAGGGACCCAACACAATCATGCTGAGGTTTTTCATCCTTTTATCTTTTCTCATATACTCTTCTGTTGCGGCCCCCAAAACTCCTGCAGCTACCGCGGCTGGTCCTGCCAAGAAATGGCTCACCCTTAACGGTATACTTTTCCATAACATGTCTCTTTCTTTTGGTGCTAGCATATGGCCATGTTACATAACATGTTTATGTGTGTTTAAGAACCCATACATGTGTTTTCTTCAGGAAAAGAGCCTGTGGTTGTAGCGAGAGGCGGCTTCTCAGGACTTTTCCCTGAGTCCAGCGCCCCTGCAAACGACTTGGCTGTTAGCTCCAGCTCGCCTGGTCTCACAATGTTGTGCAACCTACAGATGACAAAAGACGGTGCAGGCATTTGCTTGTCTGATATCAGGCTTGACAATGCAACCACCATCTCCACGCTCTTCCCCAAAGCACAGAAAACCTATAAGGTCAATGGTCAAGACCTCAAGGGCTGGTTTGCTCTTGACTACTCTGCTGACACCATCTTCTCCAACGTCTCCCGTATGTCTTTCTCTTTTTTTTTGTCCATTCAAATGCTCCCCTCGACCACCACACCTTCTCATGTCTTGTGTTATTAAGCAGTTGTTCAAAACATCTTCTCTCGGCCCAGCATTTTCGATGGCCAGATGCCGGTTGCAGCCGTGGAGGAAGTCCTAGACACCAAGCCTCCCAAGTTCTGGTTGAGCGTTCAGGTCTCTCTTCTTCCTATCTTTGACAATTTGATAAACAAACCTAAGGAAGGTTCTTGTTGATTCATCAAATAAAATACAAACAATACAAATGTGCAGTACGACTTATTCTACATGGAACACAAGCTGAGCGCAGCCGAGTACCTGAGAAGCTTAAGATTCCGTGGCATTAATTTCATCTCATCTCCTGAGATCGGTTTCTTGAAGAGCATTGGGAAGGATGCACGCAGGGCCAAGACAAAGCTCATATTCGAGTTCAAAGACCCCAAGGCAAATGAGCCCACCACCAACAAAAAGTACAGCGAGCTTCAGCAGGACCTTGCAGCCATTAAGGCCTTTGCTTCAGGCGTTCTTGTCCCCAAAGACTATATTTGGCCCCTTGACTCGGCTAATTACCTTAAGCCCGCATCCACCTTTGTGGCTGATGCTCACAAAGAAGGTTTAGAGGTCTACGCTTCAGGTTTTGCCAATGATATGCGCACCAGTTTCAACTACAGCTATGATCCCTCTGCTGAGTATCTCCAGTTTGTGGACAATGGCCAGTTCTCTGTTGATGGCTTCATCACTGATTTCCCGCCAACAGCATCACAAGCCATCAGTGAGATAACTTGCCATCCTCATATATATAGTCTCCTCAAAAACTTGAAGCTAACGGCACACGGTTGTGTTCTCTTGCAGCTTGCTTTTCTCACCAAAAGAGAAATCTCCCCAAAATAGGCAATGCGTTGGTCATAACACACAATGGAGCAAGTGGAGATTATCCAGGCTGCACTGACTTGGCTTATCAAAAGGCGGTGGACGATGGAGCAGATGTGATCGACTGTTCTGTCCAGATGTCTAAAGACGGAATGGCTTTCTGCCTTGATTCTGCAGACCTCATACCAACCACCAGTGCCATGATAACTTTCATGTCCCGAGCCACCAGCGTTCCTGAGATCCAGCCTACCAACGGCATTTTCTCTTTTGATCTCACTTGGGCAGAGATCCAGTCTCTAAAGCGTAAAGAAACTGATTTCACTTTAACAACCGTTCTGAAACTATCAGCTAAGTTACTAAGATTGGAATGTGTCTTTGTCTCCAGCTCAAATCCAGAGCCCCTTCTTAGCTTCTGAGGGATTCCAGAGAAACCCAGCAAACAAGAATGCAGGGAAGTTCATGACTCTCGCTGACTTCCTGGAGTTTGGCAAAGCAAAGGCAGTCACTGGAGTTCTCATCAACATCCAGGCAAGTCTTTTTCACTATAACTCTTTAACTTACTCAAGGCATTCCCACTAACTCCTTGTTTGTTGACAGAATGCTGCTTATTTAGCATCAAAGAAAGGCCTAGGAATCGTAGACGCAGTCAAGTCCGCTCTGACCAGTTCCACAATAGACAAGAAGGTTTTGATTCAGTCAGATGACAGTTCTGTTCTGGACAGTTTTAAGGCTGTCCCTCCGTACACTAGAGTCTTGAGCATCGACAAGGAAATAGGAGATGCTCCCAAACCAACCATTGAAGAAATCAAGAAGCATGCAGATGCTGTCAGTCTCAAGAGAAGTTCTCTTGTCACCACCTCCCAAAGTTTCGCCACAGGGAAGACTAAAGTAGTGGAGGAAATGCACAAGGGGAATATCTCTGTATACGTCTCGGTGCTAAGGAACGAGTACATCTCCATAGCGTTCGACTACTTCTCTGATCCTACGATAGAGCTTGCCACATTCATTGCAGGCAATGGCGTTGATGGAGTCATCACGGAGTTCCCTGCTACAGCTACCAGATACTTGAGTAAGTTTCAAAACGTCTACAAGATCATGAATTAACAAAGTGTACACATAATCAAGACAAGGATGGTAATATATATTTGATGCAAATGCAGGGAGTCCATGCTCAGATTTAAACAAAGACCAGCCCTATGCCATCTTACCTGCAGAGGCAGGTTCTCTACTTTCCGTGGCAGCCAAGGAAGCGCAGCCACCGTCTAGTGCCCCAAACCCGCCTCTTGACGCCAAAGAAGTTATCGATCCGCCTCTGCCCCCGGTTGCAAACTTGGCCTCCAAAAATGCTAGTGAAGGATCTCCTCGTCGTTCAGGCACCATAGCTACCACTGCTAATCTCAGCCTTTCCTTGATGGGGATGCTGGCCTTAGGACTACTCCTCTGTGCTGTTACCTAATAAAGATAGAACTACCATATGTCTGTATCATACTTTACCACAATATACATACACATGTATAGACACACATGCACAGTGAGATTAAAGGTCTGAACAAGCCTTATTAATTGTGTAGGACTATTGATTAGATCAGAGATTGTAATAATCTACCAATATGATTATTTTGTACTTTTTTTGTTTTCCCGACTAACCTTGTCTACCACACTTCCTGAAACTGATTCTCTCTTAAGATAGTAAAGCTTCAAATGAAAAACATTAATTATCAAATCAACAGGTCTTGCGTAATCAGATCACAGGAAAATTCTTCGAAACACTTTACCTGATCTCTTCCCTTACTTACATAACATGTATTCTGCTTTACGCCCGTCTCCATACAGTGTTGCTTGCTCCTTTATCAAACTGAAAGATGTTCTAGTAAGTCTTCAGTTGCTGACATAAGCATGTATGCTTTACAGATCTCCTCTTGAATATCTTCAAGACTTTTCCTCAAACCATACGGTGCTAAATACGGATCCTAGTGTGATAAGAAGATGAACATCAACGATTAAAATGTCAATAGTCAAAAACCACCAAATCTCTTCCATCCCCAACAATTAGAAAGATAGTTGTAGAAGTGAAGGATGAAAGTCCAGTAACTCCCAAATCCCCCATGACTAAGGTTTGCTCTAGGGAAAGTTTCTTTTTTTGCCTCTTGTATAGTCCTGAAGAAGAGAATGGGCACAAACGTGAGGTGAATCAAATGACACTGCTTATTGCAGCCAGCTAAGCCCCCATAAAGAGATTTGACCAGGCATGTATGCTGCATTTGTGTTTATTGCTTTATAATTACAATGTTTTATACCCCCTCCCTATTTTACAAACTAACTTTGCTGTTAGGTGACAGGTTATAAGAAGATAAAATGTTGCTGCCCTTAACATCCCACTTCTCCTTTTGCTGAAAATTCCATGGGCTTAAGCCGCACAGCCTAACCTTCACCAGTCCAATCCAGTCCCAGAACGATTTACTTTCCTTTGTCATCTAAGAAATATGAAGAAGCGGTTATTCATGCAAAACTGTTCTTTCCTCCAATGGCTCCTTCGCTTCTTGATCTAATCCACTGGTTTTTGTTTTCTCCTTCTTAACTTGTTCCTCCAAGGACAAGGGCTTCTTGCTTTCTTGATCTAATCCACTTATTTTTGTTTTCTCCTTCTTAACTTGTTCCTCCAAGGACAAGGGCTTCCTGCTTTCTTGATCTAATCCACTTATTTTTGTTTTCTCCTCATCAGCCTTCTTCTTAGATTCCGCTTCAAGTTGTTTTACGTTTTCTTCATGCGCACGATTGAACAGTCTTACAAAGTTTAGAAGAGTCGACACCCCTGCAATTTGCAACCACTAGCTAGAATTAGACAACTCCGAAGCACCACGTTTCACATAAAAACTACATATATATACAATCTTGTATACGCATACCTTGTTCAAAAGGGCACTTAGCAGGGTCTTCACCAAAGTAGAAAATTAAGCCATCAACGTTTCTTCCCTGCAATACATAATTTATTTATTTTGAGAACAGAGCAGACAGGTAATATATCTATTGACTTTTGGGGACATACCACTCCTGAATAGAGTGAAGCCAATGACCTTACTTCTGCTTCCGCATAATGAAGGAACTCCTTCAATATCTGCAATCAAAAACAGAAAACAGACCTTGATATATATGATCCAACATGAAATCAATTGTCGGCGTCCATGCAGCTGCATTGTAAACACATTTTTTACATTGTTTATTAGGCAGTACTCATCTAACTTCCCTGCTAGTTGTTATAAAGCACATTCCATCCAAAATTTACTAGCCCCGCGATTCCAGGATCACATCTCATACTGACTACAACTACTTGGCGGCCATTTATTATCTACAGTTAGTTCTGTATATATTTTCAGTTCCCTTTGAGAAAGTCGTGAAGAGGGAACTAGTAAGAGAGATACCCTGTTAAAGTTGTGTGAAATTGGGCCATCATTTTCCGACAAGGAGAGTTCCTCTACGACTTTCTCTAGTCCCTTGTTTATAGCTTGCATCTCCTCAGCCAAATACTTCAGTTGAATCTGTATCAAAGTTGAGGAATTAGCAATGTTTCAATTTTTTCTCACTGATATACACAGAAACTGCACATGAGATGTGAAAGCTAAGTACCTTTGTTGCAGGCTCCAGTGAAGATAAATCTTTTGAAAAATCTAAAACTTCTGGCATTTTCTCAGCAAGAATCTGCAGAGAATCGAATAGACTATATCTTTCTCTCCATGTAGTAGTACATCCAGAAAGTTACAGAAGCGCAGACAATAGTAGTTTACCTTGCACAGATAATGCATCAGAGTCATACGGTTATTACGTGCCCGTGTTTCACTGAGTTTTGGCAGACTATCCAGTTTAAACCCAACCGCAGCACCTAAGAAAATACTGTCAGAGCAGGGTAGAAGATAAACCCAGAGTTTATGCGTTCCATTTTCAAACTCACCCCTAGCCGTCCCCTGGTTTAGGGCGTTTCCGAGGGACAAAACTGTCTGCATTATTCTTTTGAATTTTTCTGAGTTCTTCACCTGATGAGAAGAGAACGAAAATAGCATTGGTGATGTATGTTTTAATCATGTTAGGAAGTCACCTAGACCATAAGTTGGGTGTGACTTACTTGCTCTGCTGCGGAGTTGACAACGCTTAGACTATTCCTGAGTTCAGAAATCTAAAAAGGTGTTCACTAGTGACCATAAGCACAAAAATGAAAGCTCTACATAATCGTAATGAGCAGGGTATCAGTTTTCAGACCTGAGAACGAAACTGAACTTTGAAAGAGAACACCCTGAGCTTTGTTTCCGCTCGTGGGACTTTCATCATCTCTAGGAAGAACTGTTCAAACAATTTCAAGAAGCATATTTGGTGTTATCAATCTAATGGCTACTCCAATAAAACTAAAAGTTTTTTTAAGTTTCGTACCAGCTCGCATTTTCCAAGCTTGTCCTTGTCACCATTGTAACCCTGCAACATAAGATGAAGATAAATCAAAGGAAAAGGTGGATCACATAATACCCAAAATTATTCTACGAATTTCTGGCCATTCTTATACCTTTAGTAATTCCATTTCTTCTCTTGTTGGACAAAACTTAATTAGGTTCTCAACCTGGTCAGGATCAAGAGCCGATTCCTCCAGGTTTAACACTGAATACTGCCAATATTTTGAGAGAGAAATTAGCTATTCGTTGTCACTGATATTTTACCAGATTAAACAGTCAATATTACAGAGCTTGATATTACCATCAAATCCTGCAGAGGTACTTTCACTTTTGAAAGCATTATTTCACAATTGTATGCTCGCCTGTGATCAATCTGCAAGATAGAGTTTCTCATATTATTCAGTATATTTAACCATAGAGAAAACAATCATTTTACGGGTAAACATAACAGAATCGACACACAGAAGGACACGCATGTTAACTATCAAACACATGATTTACCAGTTGGACTTTCTCGGGTTTAAGTCCACGAGAGCTGTTTAGTCTTGACTTTCCTGCATCGTCTGGAGCTGATGCGGAGAAAAGACTTTCAAGTTCTGTCATGTTAATCTCAGGAGCCCTAAAGCAACAGGTAAGAGTTAATAGCTTAGTATTATAAAAGAACCGGAGGCATCAGAGAAATAACTAAAGATGAACAATGCATACTTAGAAGCTTCGCTAGACATTTGTGTTTCAGCCCATAAACTCCCATTGACAGCTCTTGTCAGTTTCAACCAGTGGTATGGCTTCATCTTTTTGGCTGTGTTATTCTTTGAGTTTACAAGTGACATTCTCCCTTTTCCTGTTGAAAGAGGCCCAGCTGGTAAGGCAGGTGTTGGAGGCACACTAGTACCAGTAGATGAATTGGTTCCTAACTTTGGAGGAGGAGGAGGTGGTGCTAACGGTGCCTTCATCTGACCTAGTGGTGGTGGAGGTGGTGCGTTTGGAGGGGGAGGGGGAGGAGTAACAGAAGAGCTAGGAAGCCGTGGAGGTGTTGGAGGAGCTGGGGGAGGGGGAGGAGAGGTATCTGTGACTAGTGCTGTGGGTGGGGGTGGTACAGGAGAGGAAACTTTAGCGACTGTGTTCTGGTCTGAATGATGCATTGGAGGGGGAGGTGGTGGTGGAGGAGGTGATCTCGCCGGTTGTTCAAGATGTGAAGCCACATCATTGGGAGCTTCTGTTGAAGGTGAAGCAGGAGGACAAAAAGAACCTGATGTCTCTGTTTGGGAATGTTTGGCTGGAGTAGCTGATAATGTAGGAGATGGCAGAACTGACGATGATTTTGTTATTTTAGAAGACTCCTGAGCAGTAACATCAGATGCAGGAGGGAGGGGAAGAGATGCTGAAGGCCGTGTCATGAGACGTTCTTCGTTTGGAGTTGTTCGATGAAATGTAGAGCCAGCTAATGACACCCATGTATTTCCCTGTGGAAGTGTCTCAGCCGGTTGGACAACAGAATGCTGCAATTTCTCTGAAGGTTGAGGAACAGTTGGAGGTGGAGGAGGTGGGGGAGGTGCTCCTGTTGGAGCCAACGTTGTTCTTTCAGGGTGAGGTGGTGACAGTGTGCTCCTGTTTTCCCGAGGAGGACTCAAGATATTCTCCTCAGCATTTTCAGAAAGGTCAGATCCGTCCACAAAAGGTTTAACTGTTGCAGAATGATGCACAAGCTTAAGAGAAGGGGACTCATGACCTGACAACTTTGTTGCATCCTGACTGGTGGTGTTTGCCTGGCTACTTATCTGTAGGACAGAATGCATATCTTCTGCTATAAGCTTCTTGACTGAACCGGAAGGTCTCTTTTCAGGTGTGTCGAGCGTTTCAACCTCGGACACTGACGACAACTTTAGTTTGGCATTACTGTCAATTGCTGCCTGCTTCACTATATCATGGATATGTTTGGGGCTTAATCCTTGTAGTCTTGGGCTTGAATTCCCATCAGGTATTTCCTGGGCAGCATTTGCAATAGCTAAATGCTGAAGCATATTGCGAGTGGCATCCGTCTGATCATCCCAGTCAACTTGATTGAAGAAATCATGAACTTTGGAAAAAACTTCTATTGGAAGACCATCTTTCTCCTCCAAACACGAAAAATCCATCGAATCAACAGACGAGGTAGCATCCATATCCGAGAAGAGAAGCTTCACAAAGAATGTATTATTTGTGAGTACTAAGCTATATACCGTGTGAAGAGAAATTGAACCCCATGAGTACATACCTCAACTCTGAATCCCTTTGGGAATTGTTCTTTTATATCCCATAACGTGTCAACTTCATCACGGTTGAGCATCAAAATATTTGATCTGATAAAAGCTGTGTTGAAAACCGCTCGAAACATCATGACCTCTCTCTCCATGTCATCGTTCAAACTGAGACACTCAATCACGATGTCACCTTGCACATGACAATTGATGTCAATCTTGACTAGTTCACATTCTGCCTGCAAAACACAAGGGTCAAGAAAACAAACAGAGAAAAGTCACTGAATCATATTCCAAACAAAGACAAAGAAAGCTAAAAAGAACCAGAAGGTTAATCAGTGATCAAAACTATCTCTCTTGCCAAGACCTTAAGATGGAGATGCAGTCTAAATTTATTCATATACCTGCTTGTAGATCCTAAGGTGTTTCCCTTTCTTGGGAGTTGCGTACAGAAGCTTAGGCTTTTTATCATCCACAAAAAACGGATCCTGACCATATACACGGACGATTGGGCGACAGCCTCCCTGTCCACAAACATCAGGAACACATCTCAAAATAACACAATCCATGGTAAGAGCCCTATCCAGTGGAGGCCATTCAGAGACCACATTCCTTCTCGACACATACTGTAGATAACGAAGCTGAGAAGGAATCGGATTCAACGGTGAGAACAAATGCATAAGCTCACGCGGAGCCTGCTTGCAGATCATGTCCAATGTCTTGTACTCACCACTGTACTGCTTCCGGTAAATAAGAAGTGCAGCTAACATGAAAGCTAAAACTGGCCAAGCCCCTCGTTCACAATGCATTAACAACAAGTTATTTTGGCCGAGTGAGAGCCAGCTTTCACTTGACCGGAGAAAATGGTGCATGACTTCGACAGGCAACAACGAGCAGCCTTCGTAGTGGCGAGGATAATCCATAATGGTCAAACCATGTTCTGACAAGACATCAGCCATCACACTCCGCGTACCCACTTCACGGAAGTTGAACACAAGAGAGGATGCATCAGGGAAATGCTCATGTAGCTGGTTGACTACTCCCCTCATATAAGTATAGCGAGCCATCCCCGACCGGCCTCCCGGCTCGGGTACACTGCTCCACCAGGGCTGCAGCCCACCCGACCCAACCCATCACTGTCACCGTAGCTCGGTTCTTCAGTAGGTTGTTGGGGAGACTCGAACCCTGGTCTCCACCCTTTAACAGCATTCTCCCAGAGAAGCTGTCACCAATTCTTCTGCAGAAGAATTGGTGACAGCTTCTCTGGGAGAATGCTGTTAAAGGGTGGAGACCAGGGTTCGAGTCTCCCCAACAACCTACTGAAGAACCGAGCTACGGTGACAGTGATGGGTTGGGTCGGGTGGGCTGCAGCCCTGGTGGAGCAGTGTACCCGAGCCGGGAGGCCGGTCGGGGATGGCTCGCTCTAAACCGGCGTTGACCCGTTGACTTTTTGACCCGCAGTTGACTTTTGCCCCGTTTGTCCGTTTTGCCCCGTTCGAAAGGCGTCTGACTCGATTTTTCGTTCTGATTTCAGATTTGGAGTCTGTTTGAGCCCCAGGAGTCCACAAGTACCACTTTTCCATATTGCTAAGGTGAGGGTCTATTCCGTAAATCCCGAACCAGTATTAGAATTCTTCCTATTGTCGTTTAGTTTCGAAACATGTTCCGTCTGATTGAAATCGAGTCTTGCGTGGTAGTTAGTTCATTCTTTGCGAAACGAAACTAGGGGTCTAGAGGATTCAACTATTGATATGATTGAGTGATATTAAGCGATGGTACATATATATATGTATTTAGATATATATTAGTAGGGACTATGTGATAAGGTCGTGTGCTTGACTCACCACAACTCACATGTAGTAGAGACGGCCCTCCAGTGCGGGGGATGTACCTTGCTACAGCTCACATGTGGTAGAGACGGCCCTCCAGTGCGGGGGATGTACCTTGCCATAGGGATTGGGTTTGGGGGTACAGAGACGTAGTTCTGTACCATGTGGTGGGCGAGGTTCGGAGACGTAATTCTGGGCTACCGACGCATATTTGTTTGGAACGCCACGCAGAGACGTTTGTATTCGACGCATGTGGTAGAGACGGCCCTCCAGTGCGGGGGATGTACCTTGCCACAGGGTTAGGGTGCGGGGGTACAGAGGCATACTGTACCAGCTACGCGTAGCATATTTACATATATCCATAGAGGAGAATGCAGAGCGTATGGCTTATCTATGTGCTATCATTGCATTGATTGTTTCGTGTGATGTCCTAGACATCGTGTTTGTTCATGTTAGTGCTAAACTTCCATAGTGGGAGTTCTTTTACCCAAGTCAGTGGTTTACGTGTCTAGCATCCCATACCTCACTGAGTGACTCCCCTGTTGCTCACCCCTCCTTTCGTTCCCCCTTTCAGGTGATACTGACGATCAGGGTTGATCATATCGGACTGGTGCATTTGGGATTGTTCTTCGCTTTATTTCAGACTTATTTAAAAATATTATCGACACTTCCGCGAGTTTTATGTAATATTTGGATTTAAGATATTTGGATTTTTATGTATAATTATTATGATGGTATTTCAGACAATAAATATTATTATTATATTATTACGTGAGATGCGGGTACACTGCTCCACCAGGGCTGCAGCCCACCCGACCCAACCCATCACTGTCACCGTAGCTCGGTTCTTCAGTAGGTTGTTGGGGAGACTCGAACCCTGGTCTCCACCCTTTAACAGCATTCTCCCAGAGAAGCTGTCACCAATTCTTCTGCAGAAGAATTGGTGACAGCTTCTCTGGGAGAATGCTGTTAAAGGGTGGAGACCAGGGTTCGAGTCTCCCCAACAACCTACTGAAGAACCGAGCTACGGTGACAGTGATGGGTTGGGGTTGATTGGGCTGCAGACCTGGTGGGTTCGATCGCCGGCTGGGCCGGGGCGGATCGCTATAATAAGTTTTGTAGTTTTCTTCTTCCCAAGAATCAGTGGAGAAGCAGCAGTCGAACACTGCAAAACAAAGCCAGAACCTTTGTCTTTAAGCCAATCATATCATTACAATGAAAAACAAAACCCACAAAAGCTATCAAATTTCTCACAATGAGTAATAGATAATATACCTAAATGATAGATAAAACAATTCACGAGATGCACCAAATGTAATGAACGTAGAAAGGCTCGATTTTTTTTTATTCAGACACTCAACAGAGAAGTGGAATCAACAAGACAAAACAGAGACATGAAGCAGAGGATATAGAGAGAAACAGACCAAAAACTCGGTCGCATATCTCGAGCAAACCATCTGGAGGTTTGCGGTAGAACAATTTGCGGAACAAGGCCATTTCATCAAACTGCTAAAACCCTTTTTTTTCAAAATCGAGAACCTTTTTGTTTACGTTTGGATTACAGAATCTGAAGCTGAAAGCTGCGTCTTTTAATATGATATGATGATGATGTCAAAAGGTGTTCGCTTTTACTTACGAGGAAAAAAGAGAAGGCGTTTCGTGTGTTGTATGTTTCCTGGGAGAGGAAAAGGTCAAGCTGGCGAGTTTGATGACGTGGAACCAATGATCAGCCGTCTTCTCTCCATCGACCTGACATGTGTCTTTCTCATCCACGGACTAACCGGCATTCATCTCTCCGGCCAATCTTCCTGTTAATGGGCTTTGCAGTTAGGCCTGTGAGGGGATAACGGCCAATTCATACATCAACAGCGGATCGCGGTCCCGATCAGTATATAAATTCACACATTGTGCTAAAATATACATCAATTTAAATTATATTCAAATTTCATACGCCAACCAACACTTTTCGGTAAATTCATACATTGACCGTGTTTCCGTTAGTCAAATATTCACGAAGTCTTACGTGGATTTAACGGATGATGACGTGGATTTACAAACCCAAAACGACGTTGTTTTATTATAAAAAAAATTATTACAATTTGGTTACAAGGGTTCAAATTTCATACGCCAACCAACACTTTTCGGTAAATTCATACATTGACCGTGTTTCCGTTAGTCAAATATTCACGAAGTCTTACGTGGATTTACAAACCCAAAACGACGATGTTTTATTATAAAAAAAATTATTACAATTTGGTTACAAGGGTTCAAATTTCATACGCCAACCAACACTTTTCGATAAATTCATACATTGACCGTGTTTCCGTTAGTCAAATATCCACGAAGTCTTACGTGGATTTAACGGATGATGACGTGGATTTACAAACCCAAAACGACGTTGTTTTATTATAAAAAAAATTATTACAATTTGGTTACAAGGGTTCAAATTTCATACGCCAACCAACACTTTTCGGTAAATTCATACATTGACCGTGTTTCCGTTAGTCAAATATTCACGAAGTCTTACGTGGATTTAACGGATGATGACGTGGATTTACAAACCCAAAACGACGTTGTTTTATTATAAAAAAAAATTATTACAATTTGGTTACAAGGGTGATGCGAACCTAGATTCTAGGCATTAAGGCATCACCTGTTCGACCACTCTGCCATATACACATCTTTGTTTAGTACATCATATATACATATTTAGCATTCATCATATCTCGGTTTCCCACAAAAAATCATTTCCATTTGGTGTACAAGGGGAATTGATCCCGGGTTACCGACAATACCCCATCTCCCACTCAACCACCCTGACATGTATAATTTATTGGTTCAATACATCATATATACATATATTGGATTTGGTAAGAATTACTCAAATGTTTTGTAAAAAACAAAACAATTGTTGAAATGTTAAATTTTAGAAAATTGGAAGTTTCAATTTGTTCATATATTTTAATCAAAAAATTTGAATTTATAATCCGGTTCGAATCCTCCTCTAAATTAAATAAAAACGATTTTTTTGGGAATCCGGAACCGATGGATCTTAAATATGTATAGATGTCATTCGTTTTCATTTGGTTTAGAGGAGGATTCAAAGCCGGATTATAAATTCAAATATAAATTATTTGGATTAAAATATATACACAAATTAAAATTTTCAATTTCCTAAAATTTAACATTTGAACAATTCTTTTGATTTTTATAAAAAAATTTGAACAATTCTTACCAAACCTAATATATCTATAGATGATGAATTAAAAAAATAAATCATTCATGTTAGAATGGTCGAGTGGGGGATGCGGTGCTCTTGGGAACCCGGGTTTGATTCCCTTTATACACCAAATGACAACAAAATTTTTGTGGAAAACCCGGAACCGATGAATACTAAATATATATATGATGAATTGTACCAATGATGTATATATGGCAGTGTGGTTGAATAAGGGATGAGTAATTGGGAGGAACCTAGGTTCAAATCCTCCCAAAACCAAATTTGAAATAGAATTTTTTTTAATTAAACGACATCGTTTTGGGCTTAATTTCCACGTATTAATCCACGTCATCATCCGTTAAATCCACGTAAGACTTCGTGAATATTTGACTAACGGAAACACGGTCAATGTATGAATTTACCGAAAAGGGTTGGTTGGCGTATGAAATTTGAATATAATTTGAATTGATGTATGTTTTAACACAGGGTGTAAGTTTATGTACTGATCGGGACCGCAATCCCCTGTTGATGTATGAATTGGCCGTTATCCCGGCATGTGAGTATCTCTCTGTTTTCTTCAGGTTGTATACCTAGATCTTTTTCCAATGTTTCTTCCACGCGTAGGCACTTTTATCCGGACTGAAAAACTGAACCGAACCAAACCGAACCGAATTGAAAAACGAAGTTAAGTGTAGGTTTAGATCATATCAATATTGTTCAAACGAATTTTATATCTTTATAATCGAAAACTGAAACAGAATTGGAATCGAATAGATACCTGAATTTCTATAAAATTGTTTATATACTTATAAATATTAACTACACTAAATTTAAAAATAATCAAATACTTTAAAAACATTATTTAGAAGCGAAATACCAAAAAAAATTAGTTACCAAAATCTTATTATCCGAAATGTTTAAAACTATTCGAGTTATCTAAATTTTATACAAAAATCCAAAAATATATGATGTTTAATCCGAAAATACTCGAATTTTATATTTTTTTTTTAATTTGAACTAACTGGAAAAATCGTAACTTAACTGACACCGAATGGGATCCAAATTACTTTGGATATTAGCGGGTTTCCAATTTTGTTACCAGAACCAAACCATAAGTATAAATAATCAAACCGAAACAAAAACTGAAATACCTAAACCAAATTGAATTTTCTAAATACTCGAACAGATCTTAAATTCTAGAATTAAAAAATTGGAGAACCAGAAGAACTGAACCGAAAACCGAATGTCGAAAACTAGTTTCTTCCTTCAAATTCTCTAAGGGGAGATTGTTTGATACTCTATAATAACATAATATAGCCGTTTATGTCTGATGCATTATATTTTATATATGTAATCAAGTAGAATACAACACCTTTGCTTTATGGAAAAGAAGAGTTTTGCACTATAATGAGATACAAAAGCAAAAGAAATGAAAACAGTGGATGTTTAGAAGAGATCAATGTCAATGTCAGTGTCCATAGAATTCACAAGCACTCCATCATTCCATGTATTATCTTTAGCATTCGGATTTTTCTCTGTTATTGGCAACGGTGCATCCAATGGTGGAGGGTCCTGCAGTCACTCTACATGTGTTGGCCAACAAAACACAAGTGTGTGACACGAGCTGACATATAAAAACTATATGTTAGTTCAGTCATACCATGCCCCGTCTGAGAGGCCAACTGATTCCGCGGAAGAAAGCATGAATAGAATACACAAAATCTGACACACTTAAGATGAAGCTGCAAATAAATATTTCAAGAGATAAACATCAAGTGGTATAAGAGGTAGGAAGCCGTGGAGGTGTTGGAGGAGGAGGAGGAGGGGGAGGAGAGGCAGAGATAGCTAGTGCTGAGGGTACTACAGGAGGTAAAACTCTCTCGACTGTGTTCTGGTCTGAATACTGTATTGGAGGAGGAGGTGGTGATCGAGGTAATGCAGTTGTTTTGTCTGATTTAGACACTGGACCAGGTGACCTCGCTGGTTGTCCAAGAGGGGAAGCCACATCACTGGGAGCAACTATAGGAGGGCTTAACCCTTGTAGTCTTGGGCTTGAATTGCCACCTGGCCTTTCCTGGACATCATTTGCAATAGCTAAATGCTGAAGCGTATTGCGAGTATCATCATCCCAGTCAGCTGAATTGAAGAACTCACGAACGTTGGAAAAAGCTTCTATTGGAAGACCAGTTTTCTCCTCCATATCCATATCCATATCCATATCCATATCCGAGAAGAGAATCTTCAAAGAGAAAGTACTCTTTGTGAGTTCAAAGCTACATAGGTGTAGTCATATACCATGTACAGACGAATTGAACCCCATGAGTTAGTACATACCTCAACTCTGAACCCCTTTGGGAATTGTTCTTTTATATCCCATAATGTGTCAACTTCATCACTGTTGAGCATCAAAATCTTTGATCTGATAAAAGCTGTGTTGAAAACCGCTCGAAACATCATGACCTCTCTCTCCATGTCATCGTTCAAAGTGAGGCATTCAATCACAATATCACCTTGCACATGACAATTGGTGTCAATCTTGACTACTTCACATTCTGTCTGCAAAACATAAGGGTCAAGAAAAACATAACAGAGAAAAGCAAAGAAAGGCTAGTTAGCGAGTTAGTGAGTACTGACTATCTCTGTTTCCAAGACCTTAAGATGAAGATGCAAATGTAAATTTATCTTGTGAATGTGTAGTCAGAGGCCATAAGTTATGAAGAATGTTATGAAGATATACCTGCTTGTAGATCCTAAGGTGTTTCCCTTTCTTTGGAGTTGAGTACAAAAGCTTGGGCTTTCTATCATCTACAAAAAAGGGATCCTGACCATATATTCGGAAGATTGGGCGAAAGCCTCCTTGTCCACTAACATCAGGAACACATCTCAAAATAACACAATCCATGGTGAGAGCCCTTTCCATTGGAGGCCATTCAGAGACCACATGCCTTCTCGACACATACTGTAGATAGCGAAGCTGAGAAGGAATCGGATTCAAGGGTGAAAACAAAAGCATAAGCTCACGCGGAGCCTTCTTGCAGATCATGTCCAAGGTCTTGTACTCACTACTGCACTGGTTTTGGTAAATAAGGAGGGCAGCTAGCATGAAAGCTAGAACTGGCCAAGCCCCGCTTTAGCAATGCATTAGTAACAAGTTACTTGGGCCTAGTGAGAGCCAGCTTTCACTTGACCGGAGAAAATGGTGCATCACTTCCACTGGCAACAATGGGCAGCCTTCGTAGTGGCGAGGATAATCCATTATGGTCAAGCCATGTTCTGACAAGACATCAGCCATGACACTCCGAGTACCCACTTCACGGAAGTTAAACACAAGAGAGGACGCATCAGGGAAATGCTCCTGTAGCTGGTTGACAACTCCCACCATATAAGTTTTGTAGGTTTCTTCTTCCCAAGAGTCGGTGGAGAGGCAGCTGTTGAACACTACAAACAAAGACAGAACTCATTTTAATGTCTATAAGCCAATCATATCATAAAAAGAAAAACCATATCCATAATATCCAGCATTTCTTGGCTTTAGATCAGACGCAAAAAAAAAGAGAGTAGAATCCCATAAAGCTATCAAGTTTATGAGACAAATAACAAACTGGACCTAGATCAAAGGTAAAACAATAAGTCAAAACAGAGGGAAGAAAAATATAGAACTGAGAGAAACAGACCAAAAACTCTGTCGCACATCTCAAGTAAACCATCTGGAGTTTTGCGTTTGAACAATTTGCGAAGCAAGTCCATTTTTATCAAAATCCTAAACCCTTCTTCTCATTTACAACTTTGTGTTTCCGTCTGGATTCCAGATACGAAGCTGAAAGTTGACTTTTGAATCTGTAAATGATGATGAAGTCAAATGGTGTTGAATGTCGTGTGTTGTAAGTTTCCTGGAAGAGGAAAAGGTCAAGCTAATATGGGGAAGCTAAAATATTCATTGAGGTCTAACTGAAAAGAGTCCAACATGTGTACTATTTTGTTTTGCTTTCGCCGCCTACTGAAAAGAGTAAACTCATGTTCTGCTCTATTTTGTACTGTTTCCTCCTTCAAACTCTCTAATGGAAGATTGTGTGATACTCTCTAATAACATGATAGAGTTGTTTATGTCTGATGATGCATTATATCTATATATGTAAGCACTAGAATACAACACCTTTGCTTTATTGAGAAGAAGAGTTTTGCATTACAATGAGACTCAAAGGCAGAAGAAAGGAAGAGTGGGTGTTTAGAAGAGATCAATGTTGACATGAAGAAATCATGGATCCCTAAAACATGGTTCCCAAAATCGATCGATGGGTTTCTGCCATAAAACCCCATCGATTGATGCCAACTCTGCGAATGAAACGTGCTAAAGTAATCGATCGATTGTAAAATACAATCGATCGATGGAACCAAAACTCCAAAAGGAGCGTCGCCTTGCATCGATCGATGCATTTTTAGGGCAAAACTGCATCGATCGATTGGCGTCCTGCGACCACCAACTTCACCACCCTCACCTACTTCACCTACTGCACCTACTTCACCAACTGCACCAACTCACCTTTCATTATCATGTCTGGAGCTTTTGAAGGACTTCACCTGTGTATAAATAGAGGGGTTGTAACACATATCATAAATACACAAATGAAAAACATGTTCTTCCCCATTCTCATTCTCTCTCAAATCACAAACTCTTTCTATGTTTGATCATCTGTCAAACTAGTATATTCTTCTTTGTATTACTTCCGCAATTAAGCCATTCTCACATGGTATCAGAGCTTTAAGCTCCTACTTCATTCCGCAAACCTTCTCTATCCTTCTCTTTTATTCAGCAAAGCTTTTATGTTATTCTCATTCCGCAAATCATAAAAATGGAGAAGGAAAATATAATTTTCGTGACCCTTGAGGGTCCTAATTATCTCTCATGGTCAAGAGTGGCCAGAATCACCTTGGGATGTCATGGACTTTGGGACAGCCATATCATGAAGGCTGGAACTTCAAAGAGGATGGCTGAAGAAGATAGATACGTGAACAACCACAACCAATGGGTTCAAGAAGACCAACAAGCTCTGGCTCTCATCTGTAACTCCTTGTCAAAACCAATCCTGAAGATCAATTCTCACAGTACACTAGTCATGTCAACAAGGGTCGTAGACACATTGTGTTTGAACCAGGAGAATGGGTTTGGCTACACATGAGACAAGAAAGGTTCCCGAACAAGAGGAGCTCCAAGTTACAACCAATAGGAGATGGCCCGTTTCAAGTGATCGAGAGGATCAACAAAAATGCCTACCGACTCGACTTACCAGGTGACATGAATATATCATCCTCGTTCAATGTGACAGACTTGTCCCCTTTCCTTGAAGATGAACCAGTTTTGAGGTCAAGACCTTTTGAAGAGAGAGGGAAATATGAGGACATTCAGCCTGAACCGGAGTATGACCTAACCGAACCTGATATCCAGGACATGATCACCAAAATGTCACAACCAGAAGCTGCCCAAGAAGTGTCCAGCCTAATGTGTTCAAAGGACCTATGACTAGACAAAGAGCTAAGATACTTCAACATAAGTTTTATGAGAGCATGATGCTTGGTTTTGATCAATTTCAGTTAAAGCCAACTGAGGTTAAGCCAAATCGTGATAAGGCTGAACAAGAACCAAGTCCCAAGGGTGATGGAGCATCCGAGAAGATCAAGCCTACAAGTGAACATTCCGGACCAAACCCACAACAACTTGCTGGTCATCAGCATAGAAGATCAGCACGTCTAGCATGTTGTAAGGACTAATCAAACCGACCCAATAGGTAAGAAGGTAAGCATTTTAAATTCCCATTTCTAACGGATTGATTTGTTTTGCATCTTTGGTCCGTTTGTTTCTTTTTATTTAAATTTATTTTCCAATCTTTCTTAGTTGGCTTGCACTCCTATTAGGGTTTTCCTTTAGTCCAAAACTTTGTATTATTTGCTTCGAAGACCCTCGAAGGAAACACGGTAATGGATATCTGTATAAGTGCCCTATAAACAGTTTTACTCTTTTACGCATGATATAAAACTTAAACTTTTTCCTAGTGAAAACCCTAAAGGGATCTAGAAAGAACTCGCCTCCCTTCTCTTTCCTTGTGAGACCAGAACCTCCATGGACAAGAGGATTGTGTTGTATCAAGAGTCTTCCATCCCTCGTGTGGTGCACTTCGTTCCATCCTGTTACTTGTTCATCGAATCCCTTTGGTTGATTAGATCAGTCCAAACAGTCCACCCTTGTGTTGATCGAGTTTCACTTTCTTGCCTCGGATCATATAAGCCTTTGTCAGCCTAGGCTTGTATCAGAGTGTATCCACGGGTTGCTAGGGGTGGCGTTGTATGTAGCTTTCGTGCTGATGAAAGAAAAATTTACCATTTGAGTGACCCCACAAGCAAAGACGGGGAGATGAATTGTTCCAAGCATTACCTCGGAAGACCCATCAAAGCCAGTGAGGGACCTGGAAGAATGCTTTATATCGCGCTGGTCGATTCCCATTTTGTCGAGAGTATCGTGAAAGATGAGATCAACCAAACTGCTAGTATCGATCAGCACTTTAGTAACGTCGCACTTCCCGATCCCGAGTTCTACACGGAGAGGGCCTTTATGCGGCATGTGAACGCTAATGCCGTTTTATGCTTAGAACGTGAACTACGGATCATTACCGTGCTTGACATCCCACTTCTGTGAGGTTGTTACTTTTCGACGATAGTATTTGATTGATCATACTGAGTCTCCGCATGGGGGAGAACCGCCCATCATTACGTTGAGCTTTAAGCGTCGTTTTCCTTGTTTAGCTTGTATCAGAGTTAGAGAGTTGCTGGGTGGGCCCATGGGACCTTTCTCCTTTGGAGTCTTTGATTCCTCTAGTTTTCCTTGCAAATCAGAGTTTTTTCTTCGGTTGAGGTTGATACGCAAAAATTCAATGCCGGCGTTAAGCGTCTCGTGGAGGTCAGAGTGTGTAGGTGCCCCCTGGTGAGTTCTAACTATTTGAACCGAGTTTGGTCTAAACGAGTAGTTAGGGATGGAACTTGTCGGTGGGTTATATCGAAAAGTGTCTGCTTGGATCAGAGAATATTTATCGGTTACAAGCGAGGAAGTAAACAGTGAAAGTAAGCCGGTACTCGGAGAGTTTGATCTGGAAGGATCCAAATCGAAAATAAATAAAGATATTAAAACCCTAACCCTAAAAAAGAATTGCATTTGTTCCTCGTCGACGTTGATGGATGGTAGCGTAAGCTAACCGGTGGCTGACACATAGATGACAGAAGCTTAAGGCAGTGTTCCTCTCTGGCTTCGTTGACCCTGCACTTCACATGCAGGGACTGAGAAATATTAAGGGTGCTCTTAGCCACGACAGAAGGTCTATTCAATATTACATATTTGACGTCACCTTTAACTGAAAGCCTCCGATTATGCATGTTGGCGGCAAGGGTTGTAACATCCCAAAACCCATATCCAAAAAATATATAGGATTTAGTGAAAAAGGCTTTTAGTTCCATGGTCCATTATGGTTAAACTTAGATTTCCTTTCAATTTTTTGTATATATGAAGAGAATCTCTCATTTTTTCCATCACAAATCTAAAGAGAAGTTTTCCTGTGACTTTCTCTCTTCTCTCTCTTCTCTATCACGCCGCCGTCCCCCTCTCTGTCCTCGCCGTGCATCACACCCGAGTCATCACCAGAAAGCTTTTTTGTATCCTCTTAGCCGAGCCATGAACTTGGTTGTTGTGTGTTTCTTGTTACTTGTCTTCAGACATGTGCAGATCTAATTCCAAGTATGGCGATTCAAACACAGTTATCTTCACATGTTCCTATATCATGCTTGGTGCTCGAACTAAGTTTTTGTTAGAGTTGAATGTGAATAGGTTGTTAGAAAATAACGGTTGCTAGTTTGATAGATTCATGGATCATGTTGCATAAGAACGGCTGTGGGAACCGAATTTGTAGTGTCAAATTTGTTAGGGGAAGAAAGCGTAGCTTTTCGTGAGGTCAGGATTCTCTATGAGGGCCAACGAGAAATGATCAAATAAATTTGAAAAATATAGAAAGAAAAAAACGAATTTATAAAAAAATGAATTGATCTTTAGTTCGGACTTGCGTCTGAGCGTTCCAGAGACAAAAACGTACAAGAAGTTCATCTCGAAACAGAGTTACAATGGAAATCAAATAATGTAGGTAGTATGACCTAACTAAGTTTTCTAGCATAACCAGCTATCTCGAGAAGACCTATGTAAGCCACAACTTGTTTAGCAAAAGACAAAAAGATGCAACAAAGATTTTATTGATTTAGGACTGGACCTTATGAAAGGCTGCTTAGGTACCCATTTTGAGGATCAAGCCAAACGTAGTTCAATTTATAAATTTTGAACAAGAGTTATGATTGCCTTTGCAAGTTCGTCTAGTAATCAAGTGCAAGACAGAAAATTAAGCATGTCGAGAATAATGGTTATGGTTTCTAAGTGCAAAGAGTTCTAAGAGCCTAAAATCTTCCTCTTCCTTCTGTGCCCCAGCTCTTCTTATATATGCCTCCAGAGTCGGCCGTCTTTTATTATCCGTTGTTACTTATTTTTATCCTCTGAAAAAAATTTCCTTATCTGGTCGAGATTTGAGTTTATCCTCGAAAATCTTCCATTTATCCTTTTCCTTATTCTTCTCTAAGCCAAGTAAGCCGACATTGTGATCTGGGCTTGTTCTCGATCCACTGCATAAGTGGGCTTTTATCGTGATTTAGATCATTTCAGACCCTTTTACGACTTACATGTTTTACGACTTTTCTTGAAGATACCGTCGATTTGTCCGATGTACGGTTTTATGTCGTTGGTCTTACGAACTGATAAAAACTCAACCCATTTAGTCAAGGATACAAACCAGTATCTTTGTTTGACTTGAACTTTAACGAGAAAACATTGTATTTATTGTCTTATTCTTAAAATCTCAACTGAAACTTCGATTGCGATGAAACGAAAGACATTGAACAAGGAGAGAGGGTATTGGGCGACTTTGACCAAGAACATTTGGGCGACTTTGACCAAGTAGAATGTGTATTCGATGACTTTGACTAGGCCTGGAGGCAGTTTAGGGAGATCAAGGAGAGAGAGAAAGAGGCTGTATGGCGAGAATGAGGAGAGAGAGGTTTTTTGGTAAGATGGAGGAGAGAGAGAGGCTGTTTGGCGAGATGGAGGAGATAGAGAGGCTGTTTGGCGAGATGGAGGAGAGAGAGAGTATGTTAGGCGAAATTGAGTTCATGAGGGGTGGTGATGCCTTTCTTCCGTTCTCATTCCCTCTGTTGATTGCTTTGTAGACTTTCGGAACTATTGATTTTGTTTTACACAAGTTTTTCGGCAAAGATTTCCTGTAAGCTGTTTTCAGGGGATTATACCATGAGTTTTATTCCACGGAAACTTTTTTCGTTTTATGGAGATTGTTTCGTAAGACTTGCCATTTCTCGCAAAAACCCTCCGCAAGATTTTTTGTCCAATATTTTCATGTTTGGATATAAACTCTTTCATTTCTTATCCAGGATGAAACACACAAATTCTTGTTCACGTAACCTTATTTAATTAGGCTTGGATTAAGCAGTGTAGTTTCGTCAACATTTTCAGGTCATATTTATTCGTCGGGAGATTTTCACCGTTGATTTTTTCGTGACCGATTTTTATCCCAACAGTTAGCCCCCTCCCAGATTGCTAGAAATTACACATAATTTCTGGCAAGGTAGTGATAGGCATGTTAGGTGGAATCAATGGCTAGAAGCTCTGCTGGTGAAATCAACTCATTTCTGAAAGGTGAAGTGGTTGATTCACTACTCTTTCTCATAAGAATGGAATATTATTAGATTGGAGTTGTGCCTTATGAGGCTGCCTACTTGCCCCTTTTGAAGGTATCAATCCTTTCGTCATTCGTTCTAGAGTTAAGATTCTTACAACATGTTTTCCAATAGGACCTTTACCGCCTAGTTATGTATTGTGCCAAGATTTTTGTGCATGATGATTGTTAGGGTTTTTTTAGGTGGAATCTTTTGTAGGTACTACGGAACAGAAAGTACACGAGAATTCGAAACAAGATTGAGACGAAAGAGAAATTTTATTGATTTATTAACTACAATGTTTGGTGTATGAACCTTTGTTCTAGCTGCCTAGCTCTATTCTCTAAGTCTTTAATGTTAATCACTTGTTCTAGGGTATGTGCTCCCCTTTTATAGCTTTGGCTTTAGGCGGTTGCTAGGTCTTTCATATTTAGAAATATGTAAGAATCCCTTCTAACATAAATCTTCTATTTTTCCTAAAGGCAGGAGCGGAGCCGGTACCTGAGCAGGAATTTCTCTAGGCATTAGTTAGAAGGCCGGTGTCCTGCTCGGAAGCTGGAGTCCTCTCTCCCGGATTACGTTTTCCCTACATTTTGCCCCTTATCTTTCGATTTTGTGACCCGAACTCGGGAGATAACCAGTGCACTTAGGACTAACCGAAGTCATTACTTCTCAGCAAGTATTTTTGAGCAAGACGTCGCTTCTGTAGTATCCTTGTTCCGGTTTTGCGTAGGCCTGAATCGTGTCTAAACCCCAAGGAGAAGTATTTCCCGGAATTATACATGGGTCGAAGGGAGTTTCTCATGGTTGGAATCTGGCCCGGTTGATCGATCCAGCAGGACTCAGGGTCCTGATCTTGCATTTCAGTGGATGTTAAGGTTCAAGGCCTGGAGCATTGCATAACTTGCTTGCGGGGGAGGCATTCCATCCATCTTCGAATAGCGAATACATCTATGTGAGTGTTTATTTTATCTGGTTTCTAGGAACTCCGATAACCTTCTCGGGAGATAGGATTTTGTTCTTCGAGCCAAAGAATTATGTAATGATAATAGCTTTTGGGAGTTTTGTCTTTTTTCCTAGCAATGTGTTTTTTTTTTAAAATCCGGCTTCTTTGGCGAGAAAAATTTACTTATTTGGGAATATTCTGGAAATATGTTTTTTCATTTTTTTTTTCTTCCAGAGGATGCTCATTGTGGGAGTATATATTCGGTCTCGTCGAGATGTCATAGGCTCCATATTTCTTCTCGATTTCTTTTGTTTCTGATTTGACAGGATGAGCGGTCATCCCTATATTCCCTTGTTTTCAGCTTCAAGCGTAGGTGGCTGAGTGAGACCTCGTGTCTCTTTTTCCACTCCCTTGTCATCTCATATTTCCTCGTAGGGGGGGGGAGTATCAGAGGCTGATCACAACGTGACTTCAGCGGGTCCCTTGAGTCCATTATATCTGAAGTGGTCCGATGGAGATGGACCTCGATACGATATTTAGGAGGAAGAGATTGCCAAAATCAGAAGGAAATTTTCTTTTCCTTCGTCGATGGAGTTGAGAGGTGCAACCAGCTTCCGGCGCCTTCCAGAGGGTGGGGTTAATGAAGTGGTGATTTGCGAAGCCTAGCTGATGGCGAGCCTAGGTGCAAGATTCCCACCTTGGTAGCTGAGGTCATGTCATATTTTTTTTCTCCCTCCCAGTTTTCCCTTTATCATGGCGGACTCTAATGGTGATCCAAGTGTAGGGGGAGTTACAAGGCATATCTTTTGGCGTTCATGAGGTCTTTTACTTCTACTATTTTGCTCCTTTAGCGGGCAAATAAGGTTTTTATCATATCCACTCTCGGGATTGCGAACCCATAGTTGAGGAGCCGTTGATATGCGCCAGGGGGAACTATTCTTTCGGAGAACATTGGAAGAGGAGGTATATGCTCATGAAGGTCATCGAGGCTCCAAGCTTTCCTCTATTTTGGCGCACCATTGGTAAACCTCTTTCTTTTAATTTTTCTTGTAGCCCAGGGGCGTGTTCCCTGAATATGTGGCTTCTAACCGGTATCCCATTTTTATGGTAGGGTTATCTCATCCCGTGTCTTTTGATAGGGAAGTGGTAGTGACAATGAAATTTGAGATCCCTAGGAAACTTCGCTGGGTGAACTCCCTAGTGAGGCCGAAGGCTTTTTGCGCCATAGCCTCATTTGGGGTAGGCCTATTCTCTTATCGAGTGGGCATTCGATCTCATTATTTATATTCCTTTAAGACTTGTGTGTTTATACTTCTTCAGGTCGTACTCTAAGTTCTCCCACGTCCGCAAATTAAGAGCATTATCGCAAAGCGACAACATGGAGGAGAAGTCCTTTTGCTGGCTCTGGACCGATGAGGAGAAATCCAGCTTCTTTGACTGTAGATCCCCGAGACTGGCTGATATCTAGGACTGAAGAGTATATTGATAGGGAGGTATCGAGTTCTTGTTATGGAGAGCTGATAGGAGATCCTCAGGCGCTTGAGCAAGGTTGGATGCAGGGTGAAATATTTTGCCTTCGTACCGGAATTCGCGACCTGATGCTTCCACAAAGTCTAGCCGTTTGATAGTTAGGGTTTTTGCTCGATGGACGCTCATGAAGGAGTGGTTAGAAAAGCGAACTAGTCAATTTCTTATGAGGGAGGCTAGTTATTTCAGAAGCTTCCTTCCAATGGGGACTTTTGAGCGCGAGAATTGACCTCTGTAGGAGTTTTTCCGCATTGAAGAATTTTATGTGATTAGAACTTTTCTGCCTTTATGCTTTTTGAAACATCATTCTGACTTTATCTCTCTGTTCCATGATATTGAGAGGTTTGCGGTGTTGTAGTCTCTAAGTAAGTATGGGATCATGCTTTGGCTTGATTCTTGTTGTAACCCGAAGGTTTCAAAAAACTGATGCCTTCTTCCTGTAGGAGTAGTTAATGATTTTATTTAGTCATCAGTGCCGTAAGTCATTGCACCCGCCATTTTCCTCGATAGGTTTGAGACATGTTTCTTTAAGGCTTTTTTACCATAAATCTTAGATTTATTGTTAGGTGAACCCAGAGGTTGCTATAGCTCCTGTCCCGGAGATTGATTCTTACCGAGGTGGGTATTCTAAGCCTAGAGGCTTTTTGAGTTTTGGATCCGGTAGGTTTGTCTTATTCTCGTCCCTGGGGTTAGCTCCTACTAACTTAAGTTACCAATCCCGGAGGCTTCAATGTTTATATCTCGCCTCCCGAGGCCTGCTCTTGATATACCTTGTTATTTACCCGTTTAAGACTTTCATTTGGACCCTATTTGGAGTCTGCTATGTATGTCTACACTGTATTTTAGAATCTTTTCAGGTCAAGGTACGTTTTGTAGAATTATAGAGATAATGGAGCTTGTTAGAGCATTCAAAGAAGATATCCAATAGCGGTTCACAATCACCTAAGTCCTAGTCGAGGTCAAGCCTGACCAGCGATCGACGGTGCATACATGTTGTCGATCCACAGTCTACTCGCAGAAGTATTGGGCGACTTCAAACCCAAGTCGAGAAAAATTATAAGAATGCCCTTAAACGAGTTTTAACCTAGTTTATAAAGGTCATTCCATTGTTTATGCAAAGAGACACTGATTTCATATTACACAAAGTATTATTTACATCTTTTTAGTTTTCTTAGTAGTTTTGGGGAGAAGATTTGAACTCCGTCAAAGCTTTGTATTGGAACCCCATTATTTATTCTATGCATTATATTATTCAGTTTATCATGCTTTCTATGATTATGTCTGCGTATTTTTCTTGTAAGATTTAGGGTTTATTATGGTATTGATGAATTAGACCAAAATAGGATTGCTAGGATGAAGAGATATCAATCATTGGATTTGTGTTTAATGCTGGTGTTCTAGAGTAGCTAACTAGAAACCTGAACTTAGGACATGGACAACTACGAGAGTAGGTTTTCTGCAAGAATTAATTCCATTGAGCTAGGTTGTTAGATACATCGTAGAGCTGGTTTAATTAACCTAGCAGAAGAAATTCTTGTTTGACAATCTTCGATCAACACTCGGCCTTAGCCGTCGATCGACGGTCGACTCTCTGTTTGCATAAGAAAGGTGGAACGAGAGGGAGTCGGATTTGCGATTAAGGTCCTTGCATATTAATAATTCCACGCATCCTATCCACTATAACTCACTTACCTGAAACCCTAGATCTATCTTTTCCATATTATATTAAGTTAACTTATTTAGTCAATTTCCTTTTGGAATAAACCTACAAATAAACCTCTTATTTATAGCTTTCCTAGCTTAACTTCTAGAATTCAGAAATCTATTGTGTGCCCTCGCTCTCTGTGGATTTGATCCCAAAGTACTATAATTAGATATCTCTTGGCAAGAGTAGTTCGTAGGGTTAATTTGATAGATTGTCTGATTTTAAAATAAACCTTAGCATGTACGCTTTCAAATTTCGCGTCGTTTCCGGGGAGCAAGGATCGCCATTAGATTTATTTTCTAGGGATTGGGCTAGGTTTTTTATTGCAAGTTACTGACAATTTCTTTTTCTTGTCTTTCATGTGCATCCCCATTCATACCAGAAGCAAAAAGAACAAGGAATTACTTTTCTCAGACCCCGTTGCAATTGAACGTTCCATCCACAAACAGATATGACAAGCATCGATCGTCAGTAGCACTCAGCCACCGATCAACGCTCGCGCACCAACATTGATCGACAGTACCCACATAGAAATTATCGACGATAACTCGCGAAAGATGATTGCGACTTTGGTTGTGGTTCGAAATGATCGAGGAGACCTGTATGAATTTGAGGGTCATCTGTGTAATGCAACATGTCAGAGAATTGACGATAAGGGGGCTGTAATCCCTGAACCAGAAGCAGACACTGCACTGTCTTAACCTGAAGCTGCCGCCCAAGCTACTCAACGGACACTGGCAGACTATAATCGTCCATACCAGTTCTATGCTAACAGATCCGCTATTCATCCTCTAGCTTTCTTAAGGAATGATTTTGAGATCAAACCGTCCTTCTTCGCACTTGTTGTGCAGACACCCTACGATGGATCACCTGGAGCGATTTAAGGATCTAGTATCTGCCATTAATGCCAATGGAGTCCCTGAGAACTATTTATTATGCATGCTCTTCAAGTACTCACTTGCTGGAGATGTTTTGCATTGGCTTAAGAAACTACCATCATGATCTCTGACATCCTGGACAGACATCAAAAATGCATTCGTGCGCAATTTATTTGATTATGCACGAGCAGAAGACATGAGAAGCAGGATCGCTACATTCACACAGGGGCCTGGAGAATCATTCAGAAGCTCTTGCTTCAGATTCAATTCCTACCAGAGATACTGTCCACATCATGGTTTCAATGAAGTGCACCTTCTTAGCACTTTCTTCAGACGTATTGATCTGCAATACCAGATGGCTTTATATGCAGCTAGTGAAGGGAATTTCAGCACTAGGAGTCCAGAAGAAGCAACAAGGCATATTGAGCACTTTGCATCTAGCAATAGCACCAAGAACACTGACTATAAGAGGAAGAAATCAGCTCTATCCTTGAGCAAGGAGCAGATAAATGAAGTCAAGGCAAATTGGAAAGTGTTCAGAAATTTCTCAAGAACCAAGAAGTGAAAGCCCTGGAAGAAGAAGATGTGGAAGAGGATGTGAATTTTGTTGGTGGAAACGGTTACCAGAGACCATTAAATCCAGGCTAAAACTGAAACTCCTATGGTGGCAACATGAGTTACTACAATAAGAATTCGCAGCAACGGAAGCCTCATGAGAGCAAGTTGGAAGCTATGGTTGATAGGATACTGAAGCAGCAACAACAGATGACTGTGAACTTCAGTGGGAAGATAGATTCCCTATACATCAACCTCAACACAAAGTTTGAGAATCTCAACACTCATGTCAAGAAGCTTGAGAATTCACAGGAGGGTTTTTATGCATTTCAATGGAAACTCTATCAAATTAACCCTACGAACTACTCTTTCCATGAGTGGTCAAATTGTAGTATTTAGGGATCGAATCCTCTGGGAGCGTGGGCACACAATAAAATCATTACTGTCGCGATTAATCTAGGCAAATAGATTAATAAGTAGTAAATTAACTATAACAGATGATTGATTGATTCGTAAGTAAACAATAATAATAAATAGCTATATATAGGGTTTCAGGGAAGTGAATTATAGAAGATAGAAGCTAAGTGTATTAAACATAGAACTCTATATCTAATCTAAAAGACGACCAGCTCTCGCTGTGAGTCTAATTTATTGAATAAGTCCGATGTCTCAACTCTTGCTTGTTGACACGAATGACCGTCGATCGATGGCAATGATCCTGCGTTGATCGATGGTCTCTTGAGTCAAGATTTATGACCTAATTCGATAAGTTCACTAAATTAACTAAATCAAGTCTCGTTTGTTTCTAACAACCTAGATCAACAAAATTAATTCTGGGAGAAGACAATGTTCTCGCTTGCGCCAAACTATCCTATAGTTAGGGTTCTAGTTAGCTAATCTAGAACACAAGCAATAAACATAATTTTATTGATAGATCTAATAATCACCCTAGCAATTCTATTGTTTGGCTAGTCCATCAATACCATTAATAAACACTAAACCTAACAAGAGATCTACTCAGACATGATCTTTGTCACAGAAATCATGGATGAAATAGATACAGAATAGAAATAAAATAAAGAACCAAAGGATTCCAGGAGATTTCTGAAGGAGTTCCTCCCTTCTAGAGCCATCTTCTTTGAAGGTTCAGTCTTTATGATATGATTGTCCTAAAGTCCATGACTTCCTAAGGTAACTCTGACCACTCTTGACCACAGCAGATAATTCGAACCCTCAATGGTTACTTGAATAAGAACTTTTGACTCCATTTCCATGGCTGGTTTTCTTTTATCCAGTGGACAAAGATTAAGGAACAAGAAAGGTTATGAAGCCAGAAACTGGGGAATATAATTTCAACTGAGAAAGAGTATAAGAACTTAGAATAAAACAAGAAATTATGGAAATGGAAGAAGATAAAGTGAGGATTTAAGACCAACAAGTGAAAACACAGTAAAAAAATAGAACTGGATGTTAAGTAAGAACAAAGTGCTTTCAAGAGCTTAGAGCTCTGATACCATGTTAGAATTGGGAATGTAGAAGATATATGGATGAGAATAATGGAGATTCGGAGTGTTAGTGTGAAGGACTGAAGAGATGAATTCAAGAACACAAGAACAAGTTTCTGGAGAAAAAGAGAGAGAGAGAGAGAGTATGGCACGAGAGAGAGTGAGAGAGAGAGATTTAATCAGAAATGGGAGTTTTGAACTCCATAATTCGAATCAGCAGGTTGCATAAAGATTATATACAGATATAAGACAATGACATAAAGAATAAACAAAGGGAAAAAAAATATAATACGGTTCTTTAATCCAGTGAAAGTGACAGGACACCAACAGTTCTCTTCTTAAGCTTAACATGTGACTTTTTCCATATTTTAATTTGCATCCAGCCAAACTCACTCCCAACCGTCTAATTAGTCTCTGAAGGTATTTTGGACGAGTTCACATCAGTTACTTGCCTCTCAAGGAAAGTTAGGGCACAGTTGGTTACGTGTGATCCAAGACTGTACGGAATTTCTTCTCTCTCAAGTAACCGCAACATATGATCTTCTCTTTGACTTCTCTTGTCAATGCATCTTCTTCTCTTTGTTTCATCATCTCATTAATCCTATGGAAGTTGGAATGCAGCATCAATCGACAGTGGCTCTCTACCGTGGATCGACGACAACCAGACAGGATACGATGACGATAACCAGATGAGTTTGGAATCATGAGAGACCTAGATGGATATGAAAACGCAATGGATAGAAGGATTCTCAATGTTTCCAAGGAATATATAGCAGACATACTAGCTATGGCCAATGGACCAGGGAATCTCTTCATAAATCAAACATCGGGTGAGGCAGTCAGTTCAGCATCGATCGATGGCAAAAGTTGGCCGTCGATCGACAGTCACAACGCAGCATCTGGGCAGAGACTGATAACATAAGAGTTCTTACAAGACAAGCTTGATGGAGTTTATTTTTCTTAGGACTTGATGAGGGATAGTATCAACCAGATTTTGGAGGATATTTCAGAGCTCACATATGCCGGACCTAACATTCTAAAGGGATGCAGTCAAACACTCAAAGAAAGGATGAGAAGATTGGCATTTTCTCAGAGGAAGATAGAAAATCATCAAACCAGAGTAGATGAGGCTGTTAGAGGCTTTATTAGTGCATGGTTTGAGATGAACATAGAGTATGTGGATACTTGCTTTCCAAATTTTTTTGCTGAACCATCTTCCTAGTTCAGAAGTCAAAACGTCGAGCTTATTACTATAACCAAGCGCTGGGTGGTAGGCAACCCAATGTGTAGTAAGTTTGATTTGATTTTTCATTATTTAGTTATTAATTACGGTTTTTATTTAATTACTTTGGGTTTTTAAAGGAGGAGCATAACAGTTCGAAAACACCATCGATCGACACTAGGACATCACCATCAGTCGACAGCTTGGATGGTTCACCATCGGTCGACACCCACCAATTACTATAGGTCGACACTCCTTACGGAGTTTGGTAACCTCGACCTTCTCTCAACCATTTACTTATGCTTTAGTTTTTATTAACCAATCAAGACGAGATATAACTGGGACAATGTTATTCAAGTCAGGGGGAAGTTCGCTTATGCATTTATCTATTTCTAGTTTTTATCTATTAAGTTTTTCGTTTTTTGTAGAGTCAAGAAGGGGATTATGATCAGAACTTATTTATTAACTAACAACATACATGTTTGATTGCAGAGATTACTAGAGATGCTAAATTGGATCATCCTTCAATTAGATCATGTACTAAGAGAGTTTGAAGGAACCAAAGCTGATCTCCAACCTAATACTTAGTATTTTGCTTTCTTTGGGGTTTGGTATAGATCAGATCGGATTCTTTCAGCAAGTGTGAAAGGTACTAGTCTGTTATTTCGGATTTCCCTTCTCTCTCTCTCTCTCTCTCTCTCTCTCTCTCTCTCTCTCTCTCTCTCTCTCTCTCTCCAGGATATATAAGAGAGAAGAGAAGATTGAAATGATTTCCTGATATTCAAAGGGGTAGGTACATTACCGATGACCCCACTATTCTAATTCAAACGAATGATCACACAATGTTGGAAGCGAGGGGTAGGTACATTACCGATGACACCATTATTCGCCTACAACTGTTTTTTTCAATTAAAGTATTGAAAATGAGATGGCAAGACGGACCGTAGCAGCATCATTGTCCATTAAATTTGAGATCCAAAAAGGTTCTGAGAGAAAAGAGAAAGAAAAGGATCAGGAAAAGCTTTATACCTATACATGCTGGTTTGCAAGAGTTGAGTCCATGTGTCATTTGATCGATACTCCCAAGGTAAAACCTGCACTTTATTTTTATGCAAAGAAATGAGATCACTAGAGGGGTGAGACAAATTAGTATTTGCTGAGTTACTGGTAGAATGGATTTGGTTGCTATACTAGGGCAAGGCATATAAAGTTTCTCTTTGGCTTTATACCTATTCATGCTGGTTTGCAAGAGTTGAGTCCATGTGTCATTTGATCGATACTCCCAAGGTAAAACCTGCACTTTATTTTTATGCAAAGAAATGAGATCACTAGAGGGGTGAGACAAATTAGTATTTGCTGAGTTGCTGGTATAATGGATTTGGTTGCTATACTAGGGCAAGGCATATAAAGTTTCTCTTTGGTTTTCCTTATTCGAAGTGGTTGCGATATAATAGGGGTGATGGTTATGCTTATGTATTATGTGAGTCCCTGCTTTTCAAACTTCTTTCACAGGCTACCATTGTTTTACTTAAGGACAAGCAAAAGGTTAAGTCTGGGGGAAGTTATATACCTTGTTATTTACCAGTGTAAGACTATAATTTACACCATATTTGGAGTCTGCTACGTATGTCTAGACAATATCTTAGAGACTTTTCACGTCAAGGTACATTTTGGAGCATTATGGAGATAATGGAGCTTGTTAGAGCATTGAGAGAAGATATCCAGTCTATCAACAGTCTACTCGCAGAAGTATTGACCGACTTCAAGCCCAAGTCAAGACAAATTACAAGAATACCCCGGAATGAGTTTTGACTTAGTTTATAAAGGGATGCTATTATTTAGGCAAAGAGACACAAAACTAATATTACACAAAGTATTATTTTCAGCTTTTTAGTTTTCTTAGTAGTTTAGGGGAGAAGATCTGAACTTTTTCAAGATCTTTTATTGGAACCCCATTATTTATTCTATGCAATATATTATTCAGTTCATCATGCTTTCTATGATTAGGTCTGAGTAATTCTCTAGTTAGATTTAGAGTTTATTATGGTATTGATGAATTAGCCCAAAAATAAGATTGCTAGGATGAAGAGATATCAATCTTTGGAATTGTGTTTAACGCTTGTGTTCTAGAGTAGCTAACTAGAAACATGAACATAGGACATGGTCAACTACGAGAGTAGGTTTTGTGCAAGAATTAACTCCATTGACCTAGGTTGTTAAATACATGCAAGAGCTGGTTTAATTAACCTAGCAGACACACTTCATGTCCGATAACCGTCGATCGACACTCGCCCTTCACCATTGACCGACGGTCGACTCCTCTGTTCACATACGAGAGTTGAAACTAGAGGGGTCGGTTTGTGATTAAGGTCCTTGCATATTCATAACTCCATGCGTTCTATCCACTATAATTCACTTGCCTGAAAGCCTAGATCTATATTTCCATATTTGAATCAGTTAACTTATTTAGACAATTTCTTTTTTGGAATAAACCTAAGAATAAACGTCCTATTTATAGCTTGCCGAGCTTAACTTCTAGAATTCAGAAATCTATTGTGTGCTCTCGCTCTCTGTGGATTTGATCCCTAAGTAGTACAATTAGACTTCTCTTGGCAAGAGTAGTTCATAGGGTTGATTAGATAATTTTCTACTTTAAAATAAATTTTGACCCGCACGCTGTTAGCTCTTAATAGTACCCTTATTATAAATTTGGAGATTGTGTTATGATTCTGGAGGTTGGCTCCTACCAATAATTTTATTGTCATTGGCTCTCTGGCATTCGTAAATAGTCTGCTATCAATGTCACATGTTGCACTCTGCTTCCTGCAGGAAAGCCATTGTCAGACTTTTATGTCATGCTGGTGTGACTTCGACCTTGCCAGGGGTTAGGCAATTGCCATCCTTACCGATCCTTGCTGGTGTGAGTCTATCTAGGGTAGTGATCCAAGCGCAAGTCTTACTGCTATTTGGGTGCTCCCGGACTTTGCATGTTTTTATTTTTAATTTTGCTCCTTGTATATACCTGTTGGGGTCAAAATTGGTTATGGCAAAGTCAACGGCAAAAATCCTTTTAGAGAAACTATACGGCATAAGCCACACCTCTTTGCATAAGGATACAAGAACAAACTTCATATATTTATATCCAAAGATGAACTGATCGGAAAAACGTTCTCGAGAAGGTTTTTCCGAGACACAACAAATTTTTCGAAAAAGCCTTCCGTCGTTGGGGTCAAAACGGCACGACAGAACCAATATCTAAAAGTTACCACTGAAATGTTGTCTCTCTTTCAAGTAAGAAATCAAACAAGAAACCATCACATTTAAAATTCTCATCGCCCTGCCTATCTCGTCCCGGATCAAGACATACAAGCGAGAAAACAACCGCATCGCTTCCAAGTCTAATCGCTTGTGGGCGACAAACACGCAACTTCTAGTCTCGCATGGGCGACTAGACTCATGACAAATTCTAATCGCCCATGGGCGATTAGACACACACCACGTCTAGTCGCCCATCGCCCATGGGTGACAAGAAGCACACAACGTCTAGTTGCGCATGGGCAACTAGATGCACACAACGTCTAGTCACACAATGTCATGCAATTATAATGACGTTCTACCGGATATCTGCATAAGTAAATGGAAAAGAAGATAATTGTCAAGTTTCGAGATTTTTATGGAAAAATCGAGAAGATAAGGAAGATTTCCACGGAAGGATAAACTAGAATCGGGGCAGAAAAGGAAAGAAGAACGACCTTGGAGACCTATATAAGAGAAGCAAGGGAGAGGGACACACACACACACACAACAATTCTTAGGAAAAAAAATATCACTTAGGAACCTTAGGCATCATTCTTGAGATGCTTGGTTTTCAATGTCTTGCACTCGATGACTAGACGAACTCGCAAAGGTAGTTCAATCTCTGGTTCAAACTCTTTAACTGAACTACATTTTTCGTGATACTCGAAGGAGTAGGCAGCCTTTCATAAGGTCCAGTTCGAAATCAATCAAAACCTTCTTTTGATCTTTTTCTTCTTTTGTTATTGAGCTGTTACTCAACTATGTCTAATGTTTTAGGTAGCTAGAAATAGAAAACTTGCTGACAGGTCTTGCGGCCGAAGCTTTTACAATCTGTTGTAGCAATCGATATTATCTTACGAGAATTAGAAATAAAGATCTCACTTTTCTTAATTCGTTTTGTTATCTTTTCGTATTTTCAGCGTTTATGCGTTTACTTGTCGTTGGCTCTTGCAGATAATCCAGACTTCAAGAAAAATAGGGTTATCTTTGCTTTCCTCCATTCACTAAAATCGACAGTTCAAATTTTGGTTCCCACAATACCTTGTGGTTTACAGTACTTTTCAAGTGTACTTTATGCCTCCTGCGTTCTTTCTAGCACGTAGCTTTTTAATGCATTGATTCACATATTTCGTACTTAGGGTTGCTGTAGATATTTGGCTTGTGGCCTTTCTGCAGAGACCAAGTATTTTTGTCAGCATTATCAGGCTTGCACGGGCCTACAACTGCTTAAGTCGTATACCATTTTATTTTCGTTCTGGATGTACCGCCTGGGTGAAGGGTTTGTCAGGATCGGCAATTGGAGACCTGATCCAACGAATTTTCCTCTTTAAATGGATTGGTATGCCTGCTGATCCTTCAATTTAAATCTCATATTTTATTAGATAAAATTGGTCTCTAGACGTTAAGCATAGAAAGGAGTAGGAAACCAAAGTGCCTAAAAAGTATAAAAGATGTGCTCCTGGGATCGCGTTAGAAGTAGTAGGTTTTGTGGAGCAAGGCGTTCCTGTTATTTGGCTGGGTTTTGCCGTTGATGTCTTGCAACTTATCGGCCCCTTACCCCTCGCACTTCGATTACCTTATATGCTCCTTCCCACCCTGGGGCGAGTTTTCCTTCTGACTTTTCTTTCATGTTTTAGATTACTCGTTGAAGAATCCAATACCCTTGTAGGAAGGTCCTTATTCTGACCTTCTTATTATAGATTCTTGCAACTTCTTGCTGGTAAGACCAGTTTCGTAACCTGACTGCTTCTCTTTATTCATCGAGCAGGCTGAGGTCCAAGGTTATTATTTCCAGATTCTCCTCTCTCGAGCGGTTCGAACACGACTGCCTGACATGTACCTCTGTCAGGAGCACTGCTTCCATGCCGTAGACCAGAGAATAAGGCGTCTCTCGGGTGGTCGTTTTGACTGTGGTTCGATATGTCCATAAGAGCCCATGTAACTCTTCTGCCCACCTGCCATGGGCGTCCTCTAGGTACTTTTTCAGCATATTGATCAATGTTTTGTTGGACGATTCTGCACGTCTGTTGGACTGCAGGTGTCTTAGTGTGGCCATGGTTAAATTTATGCCCCAATTTTTGCAGAACTCCTTCAAGTTGTGACTAGTGAATTGGGGTCTGTTGTTAGTGACAATTTCTTGCGGGACACCGAGCCTAGTGATGATGTTAGTCAATACAAGTTTCTTCATTTGGAGATCTGTTATCTTGCTTAGGACTTGTGCTTCTACCCATTTTGAGAAATATTCAGCGACGACCAAGACAACTTTGTTTTGCCCCGGCGCCATTGGTAGATTTTGAACGATGTCCATCACCCACTTCATGAACGACCAAGGTGAGCATATGGGCTTTAGGTTTTCTGGGGGAAGTTTGGAAACTTGGGCATGCCTCTGGCATTGGTTCCAGTGTTTTGATTCCCGGTTTGCGTGTTTTGTCATCCTTGGCCAGTAGTGTCCGCCCCCTCAAGGCTGGAGCACTAAACTACGGCCGCTGGAGTGGGAGCCCCTTTCACTTTATGTAATTATTATAATATTCTTTTTGCCTGAGCCGGTGTGATACATCGTAGGTAAGGACCATAGAAGGATCTTCTATAGAGCCTTCCTTGAGAGAGGCACTATTTGGCCCCCTTTTTGATCTGTCGGCTCTCTTCTTGGTTGTTCGGAAGGGTATCATCCTTCAGGTAGCTGACGATTGGGTGCATCCTGGTCATTTCTTCTTCTACGACAAAAAAACTTTGTCGGCATAGTTTCTTCCCACGTTCCTGGCAACTGGAGTACTAACAGGGGAATACTCATTTTGTTCTTTGTTTCTAAGGCGAATCCTAGATTTTTCAGAGCGTTGGCCTAGGAATTTTAAACTCTGGGGATTTGCATGAGCTTGCTGCATTGCGTGTCCATAGAGGCAACATATCCTTCTTGAAAAGGAGTATCAATCGATGATTTAGGTTCACCCTCGATTGATGTCGCGTTCCATGTTTCATCGGATCCTTTAAAAAATCCAGATTCCTCTAGTGCAAGACAACGATACTCAATTTCCTCTTCTTCTATGAAATCCACATCATATTCTCTTTGAGGATGATAGGCATAAGCAGCACTGAGTTCTTCTTTGTTGTAATCCTGAGACTCTGCTTGGTGATGGGTATCGATTGATGCTGAAGGGTGGGTGTTGACTGACTATATGTTGTTGCTGTCGACTGTTTGTATGGTGTGGGTGTTGATCGATGCTCAATCATCTGACTCCTCTTTTAGCCAAAAGTCGCAGAAACATGTGACTACAAGTTCTGCATCATTACCCAACTCGATGAGAGCAGTTTTATTCTTAATTTTAACAATCTCATAATAGTTATGTTGATCGGTCAGATATAGATACAACTTGTTTGTCTTCATGTCGCATACAGCTCATACTGTGGCCATGAAATCTCTTCCAAGTAGTACAGATGAATTCTAGTCTATCTAGATATCCATGACATGGAAGTCTACTGGGACTAAGGCATTGTCAATCTGCACTTGAAGATCTCTGACTATCCCTCATGAGTTCACCTTAAAGCAATCCACAAAAGTGAATGAATCACTAGAAGGCTCCACTTTCAGACTCAGCTTCTCTGCCATAGCTTTGGGCATGATGCTGACTGATGATCATGTGTCACAGAGTTCATTAGGATACTCGTGACCTTCGATGAAGCAGCGAACCACGAACTTTCCAGGATCACTTCTCTTCTTCATATTGATCATCTGCTTCATCTTCTCTCTGAGGTGATGGAACATTCTCTCTATATCATCATTTGTTTCCTTGTTTTCCCTGAAAAACATCCACTACCTATGAGTATAACATGCTTCATCAAATGGAGTATCTAAAGGAATTCTGAAAACTCTTTTGGCAAAGCCATCCATCTCTTTCTCACTGGCTTCTCTTCTCAGATGTTTTGGAATCTTCTTTTTCCTCCTAAAATGTCCTGCATTTGCATTCCTCACAATCACAGGCTCTAATGTAGCAGTATACTGCTAAGAAGTATCCACAGGCGAATTTCTAGTAGCATTGATTAGGCGTGCATTAAGACTTGGTAGAACGGAACGTCTCTGCTGTAGGACACTGCCGATCGACGCTCGGTTCTCTCCGTCGATCGATTTTTGTTGATTTGCAAGATCCCACTGATTCTTTCGGGAGTGCAGATCGACGCTCAGCACTTGGTGTCGGTCAAAACTAGTGTGAACTGCCGAAACACATGGATCTTTCAACAAAAAATCTCTTTCATGGAGCTCTTTTCTCTTCACCACTTGCCAAAAATCATCATCTATCAAGGCACTGATGTGGTGCTTCTAACCAGCTTCTACCTTCTCCTTACTCAGAGCTTCTTGTCTCCTAACGGCTTCACTTGTCTGGACCATTTGATTTTCCAATTTCTTCACATGGGTGCTGAGAGTCGCAAACTTGGTTTTCAGATATGTGTACACAGAGTCTATCTTATTATTGAAGTCCACTGTCATCTTTTGTTGTCCTTCAAGAACTCTATCAGTAATGGCTTCAATCTTGGTGGAGGATTTTGGCAGTAAGATGCCCCATAAGTGTTGTTGTTGTTGCTGTAGGACTTCTGGTGCTGTGAACCCTGGTTGTAATTACCCCTCTGACCAGTGCAATAAGAGTTTATGTTATTTCCCTGATTCCCATATCTCTGGAAAACATTACCACCAATGTAGTTCACATCTTCTTCGTTTTCATCACTTCTAGACCATGTGTCTTCTACATCCTTTGTGAAGCTAACCTGTTTTTTTTTTTTTTTGAGAAACTTTTGAACACTATCCAGCTTTGCTTTCACTTCTCGAATCTGCTACTTACTCAATCCAGGAACTGATCTTCTTGGTGCTGTTTCTAGATGGCAAGTTTTCAATCAGCTTTGTAGCTTCTTTTGGACTCCTAGTTCTGAAATTTCCCTCACTGCATGTGTCTAGAGCCATCTGGCATGATAAATCAATACCCCTGAAGAAAGTGCTAAGAAGTTGCACTTCATTATATCCATGGTGTGTATAGTCTCTCTGGTAGGATTTGAATATGATCCAGGAGCTTCTGAAAGATTATGTAAGCTCTTGTGTGAATGTAGCAATTATGCTCCTCAGATCCTCTAATCGCGCATCATCTAAGAAATTACGCAGGAAGGCGCTCTTAATGTCTGTCTAGGATGTAATAGATCCTGGTGGTAACTGCTTAAGCTAATATGAAGCTTCTCCAGAAAGTGAATACTTGAAGAGCTTTCATAAAAGATAGTCCTCAAGTACTCCATTGGCATTGATAGCAGAAACTAGATCCTCAAACTGCTCCAGATGATCCATCAGATGCTCATGTTGTAGACCATGATATGGTGTCTGTGCCACTAATGTGACGTAGGATGGTTTGATCTTAAAATCGTTCCTATAAAAAACTGGAGGATGAATGGCTGATATGTTGGTATAGATCTGATCTGGAAAATTTTAGTCTGCCAAAGTTCTGGTTCGAGAAGCTTGAGCATTACCTTCATGTTTGAGCTAGTGCAGTGTTTCCTTCTCTTGTTCAGGGATTGAAGCCCCTTTATCATCTATCTTCTGACCTTCTGCGTTCCGCCAATGACCATCAAGATAATACATGTCTCCTCTCTCATCCCTAGTTGGAATCAAAGTCGCAACCATATCTGCTCGCGAAGTACCATCTATCGATGGTAAAGTGCTACTGTCAATTGATGTTTGTTCAACAGAAGTGTCGATCGACGAAGGTGTGTTGATGTCGATCAACTCTTCACGCTTCCCTTTTCGGATTCTATTAAGTAAACAAGTAAAGTAACCAGAATTATTGATTGATTGGGTTTGTAAACAGTTAAGAGAAATAGCTAGATTTAGGATTTAAGGTAAGTGGATTATAGAGGATATAAGCTAAAAGTTTGTATCCTAGAACATAAATTCAAACAGTAATATATCAAGTTACGAATCTACCTATGATGTAAGTCTTTGTTAACAACTATTGTTAAGAACTCGGAATAGAACGTCGATCGATGCTATTGAGCTAGCATCGATTGATGCTCATATACATCAAGCATTACGAACTAATTCAATATGTTCACTAAAATTACTACACCAACTCTCGTATGTATAGTAACCTAGCAAGATATGATTTATTTAGGTAATGATCCTACTCTTACAGTTGTCAATTATCCTAAGATCAGGGTTCTAGTTAGCTACTACAGAACACATGCAATAAGCACAATATTGATGAAGGATATTTATTACACCATAGAAGTTCTACTGTTTGGCTAATTTATATGTGCTCAAATTCCTAGAGCTACCGATTACTCTCTCAAATAAGAGGTTCAGCTGTAGTACATAGGGATCAAATCCACTGAGGGCGAGGGCACACAATAGATTTGATAATGAACTTAGTTACGCTAGGCAATTAATACGAAATTAAGATAAGTAAATAAGGAAATGGCTGGTTTGTAAACAAGTAAGGAAAATAGCTAGATCTAGGGTTTCATGTAGTAAATTATAATGGATAAAAGCAAAGGGATTTTCAATCATAGAACACAAATTCAATTAGTAAAGATATTAATAGTTATATATATCATATGGCTAAGCTCAGAGTCCACAACTTTATTGTGCAAATCCGGAATGACAGTCAATCGATGGTATACAAATGGCATTGATAGATGGCTTTCTTAGTCAAGCATTAAGCGATCATATTTGATTGGTTCACTTATAATCAATAGATCATTCTCTCGACTGTTCCTAGTAATTGAAGGTAAACGTGATTTATTCAGGTAACGATCCTACTCTCGTAGTGTCAATTATCCTAAGATCAGGGTTCTAGTTAGCTAGTATAAAACACAAGCAATAAGAAAAATTAAATTGATACATCTAATAATCATCCTAGCAATTTTATTGTTTGGCTAATCCATTAAAACAATTAATAAACCCTAAATCTAACAAGGTGGCTACTCAGACATAGCTAAGCAGCACATAATCATAAAGATGAAATAAGGCATATGATAAACAATAGAGATAGAAAGTGAGGTTCCAATACAAAGCTCAAAGAAGTCTTGATCTCTCCTGAAAAACCCTAAGCTACTATGTTTGTTATGAAAAGTATCAAAGCTTGTAAACGGTCGTCATTTTTTTCATAAAACACTAGCAAAGACCATATAAACTAGGTAAAAGACGTGTTAGGGCAATCTTGTAATTTATGTGACTTGGGATTCAAGTCTGGTACTTTATGAGTTGGGTTACTACACGTTGCCCGTCGATCGACGGCAAGAGTGCGTCACCGATAGACGCAATACTCTGTCTCGACTCGTACTTTGCTAAATTTGACCAGCTACGGGGTTCCTCTCTCTTTGATCTCCAGAAAGCCTCATAATCTCTACAATACTCCGAAATGTACATTGACCTGAAAAGACTCTAAAACATCCTAGACACATATAATATACTCCAAATAGGGCCTATGTCATGGTATAAAAGTAGTAAATATTGGGACCTATCAAATTCCTCAGACTTAACATTTTGCTTGTCCTCAAGCAAAACAATGGTAAACCTGTGGAAGAGGTTTGGAATAGAGGGACTCACGAAATCTCTTGCTTATCATTATCATCTTTACTATGTTGCAACCACATCAAACAAGTGTCAATCTTAGAGGAACTTTATATACAGTATCCTAGTATAGCAACCAAATTCATTCTACAAACTTAGGAAATACTAGCTTGACTAACCCCTTTACTAACCGCATTTATTTCATAAAATAAAAGTGGAGGCCTTACCTTGGGAGTATCAATCAGAGGAGACATGGGCTCTTACCCCCTGCAAGTATCTGAACACACATGCAGTCTTCTCCGATCCCTTTCTTCCCTCTTTCTCTCTTCTCTGAATCTCTTAATATTTCTTTATAACTCCAATGAACAATGATGATGATATAGTCCATCTTGTTCATCTTTATTTTTCTTTTCTCTTTTTTTTTAACTAAGTGTAGGCGAATAATTGGGTCACAAGTAAGTTACTTATCCCTTGCTTCCATAGTATATGATCATTCCTTTCTAAATTAGAATAATGGGGTCCTCGGTAATGTTCCTACCCCTCTGCATCTCAGGAAATTATCTCAGTCTTTTATTTTTATAGATGCTGAAGAGAGAGAGAGAGAGAGAGAGGGGGGGGGGAATCAGAAGCACACAAATTTTTACCTTCCAGACTTACAGGAGGAATCCAATCCAATGTATGTCAAACCCCAAAGCAAGAAAATAAGTCAGTATTAGGTTGGAGGTCCGCTTTGGTTCCTTCAAAATTTCTAAGTAAGTGTGATATAGTGGCAGGATGATCCACTTTGGTGCTTATAGTACTCTTTGCAATCATCAAGTCCAAGAACAGTGCTATAGGTGGTTAAATAATAAGTAAAAATTTAAATATGATCATAATTTCTTTCTTGACTCTATAAAAACTTAATAAACACACATATGAATAAAACTCCAAAATAGAAAGCAATATCAAAAAATCTCCAACAGACTTAAATAACACTGTCCCCAGTGTTATCTCTACTCGGTTAGGTGGGAAAAAAGTAAAACATAACAGAAAGTATTGAGGACTTTCAAAAATACCAGACTTTGTTACGAGTGTCGAGCGATACTAAGATCATGACGTCGGTCAATGGTGATCAATATTGATCGTTCGTTGTGGTCCAACGTCGACCGATAGCGGTTATCGATCTTCCTGTTTTTTTTTTTGCAAATAAAGAAAAAATATGAAAATTAGTAAAATCATGAAAATGAAATAAATTTAAAACATACCTAATAGTGGGTAGCCTACCACACGGCGATTCGTTATAGTCTTTAGCTTGACATTTAGAACTGTTTGGACTAAGCTGAGGGTAGATTATCACTTGTTGAAAAACAAATGTCCACATCCTCTTTGCTCATCTGGAACTAGGTACTAATGAAGCTTCTTATGGCTTCATCACCTTTGTTCGCTGTCTTTCTTTTATGAACTCAATTTGACTCATCCTTTTCACAAGGCGATCAACACATTTTTGTAACCAACCGATCATGCTATCTGTAGGTATGGATACACCATCCAATCTTCTGGAGGTATCTTCCCTCTTCATATCTTGAGACACATAAACTCCATGAAGCTTGTCTTCTACCAGATTCTCGGTTACCGACCTCTGTCTAAATGGTCCGCGTGAAGTGTCGATCAATGGTCCTTGGTCAGCTTCTTTCTGTTGTTGTTTCTGAACCATCTAAAGAGTAGAGTCCATCTTTTGCTTCATCTCCTCTAGGCACGTAGTTAACCAGCTAATACTTTTGTTGAATGGGTAATATATATCGTTAATCCTCTTGTAATAGTCATCCATCAACATCTTCTGGGCTCTGTAGATTGCTTGTACCATGTCATCTACTTTTGCTCTGCTGTAGTAGTCAGCTGATGGCTTGGCCTCCTCAAAATTTTCTGCTTCTAAACGCAGATGAGTGTAACCAACCACTGCTGCTCTTTGAAGAATCTTTCTCATGTTCTCCTTCGACACATTGATGATTCTGTCATCTATATCTTGTGCATTGCCATCTTTATCTCTATAAACTCCATACTCATCTCTTGTTTCCCAACTAAATATTCTCCTAGCTGGATCCTTACAAGATTCATACCCTTTTGCTAGTTTAGCATTGATCGATGGTATAAGGCCATCGTCGATCGCTTAATCCACGTTTCACTGGATCCTCTGAAATCTCTAGCTTCCTCTAGTTCAAGAGCATGGTACTCGATTGAGTCTTCTTCTAGAGAAGATTCGTCGTAAGTTGGTTTAGATGTATCATACCATAGATCAGGGTTGTCGTCAATCAATGTCAGAGGGTGGGAATCAATTAACTATTGGTTGGCATCATCGATCAAGTTGGGCTAGGTATCGATTGATGCTCCATCGTCAAGGTCATTCTCTTGCTCAAAATCGCAGAAACATGTGGCCGCAATTCCTGGTTTATGAACCAATTCAATGAGAGAAGTCTTGGTTCTAGTTTGAACAGGCTCATAGTAGTTATATATCCTATCCTAGTATAGCAACCAAATCCAGCCTACCAACAACTTAACAAATACTAGTATGCCTCACCCCTCTACTGATTTCATTTATTTGCATAAACTAAAAGTGTAAGCTTTACCTTGGGAGTATCGATCAAAGGACACATGGACTCTACCTCTGCAAGTATCTGAACAACTAGGCACAAAGTCTTCTCTGATTCCTTTCTTGCCTCTTTTCTCTCTGAATCTTTTTAGATCTCAAACTTATTGGACAATGATGTTGATACAGTCAATCTCGTCATCTCATTTTCGATTTTATTTTTCTTTTCTTTTCTTTTTTTTTTCTTTTGCTTTTTGGGAAAATATGTAGGTTAATAGTGGGGTCATCGGTAATGTACCTAACCCTCTCTTCCAAAAATGTGTGAGCGTTCCTCCTAATTATAATAGTGGGGTCATCGGTAATGTACCTACCCCTCTGCATCTCGGGAAGTCATCTCAATCTCTTAAGCTTTTAGGTAGGTGCTGAGAAGAAAGAGAAAGGAACCATAGGTGCAATGACGTGTACCTACAGACTTGCAGAAGGAATCCGATTCAGTGTATACCAAGTCCCAAAGCAAGCAGATAATGTCAGGATTAGTGTTGGAAATCAGCTTCGGTTCCTTCAAACTTTCTAAACAAGTGTGATCTAAACAAGTGTGATATAGTGGCGGGATGATCCACTTTGGTATCTCTAGTAATCTCTGTAAACAACCCCTAAGAATGGTGCTAAAATGTGGTTAGTCAATAAAATCTTGATAATAGTCCCCTTCTTGACTCAATAAAACTTTTTGAAAACCTTATATATATATATATATATATAATAAATAAAGCTCAAAAAAATAAATAGCATAAGCGAACCTCCCCCAAACTTAAATTACACTGTCCCCAGTGTAATCCGTCCTAGATTGGTTAGGAGAAATTAAATCATAAGTAAATTGTGTAAGTAGAATTCTCGATACCTCTCCTGTATGACAGTGTCAATCGATGGTTATTGTGTCGACAGATGATAAACCATCACCGTCAATCGATGGGGGATCCGAACTATCTACTAAATGTCTTTTTAGATTGCTATCGATCTACAGCAATTAAGCACCGTCGATCGATGCCAGGCGTATCAGACTGGAATCGTGCGTGTGTCTAGTCCCCATTCTGATCATATCTCTTTGGGTTAGCTCTGTTAGACACTCAAACACACATCAAAACATCCAAACAACATAATAATAATAATAATAAGTCTAAATCCAAAGGCAACAAAATAAAATAAGTACGATTATAAGTCTAAAAACTAGATAAGAGACGAAGGAGAACAAAGGAGACTACTCCTCACCTGAGGTGTCCGTGTCTGGCTGATGCTGCTGTGGGACGGGTCCTGTGACGGCTGAAACACTGGCATCGAGACATTGCTCCACCCTAGCCCATATAGCACAAAGTTCGTCCACCACGACCCTCTGGAAGTCACCATGGTCGTGGATGGGGATCTCTGGGATCTGAGGGAAGGCTGGGAGAGGGGGAGGTGGCTGTGCTGGTCTGAGGCCTCCTCTGCGGCGTACCCTGAGAGGTGCTGTGTGGAGGTCCTGCTCAGCTGGTCTGAAGGCAAGGCACTCTTGATCATCATCAAAACCTGTCACCCCTGGCTCTGGAAGCACTATCATCCTAGGCCCATCATCATCCACAAAAGACCGATATCGTCCCTCCTTCAGCCACTGAGTCCTCGCCAAGTGCCCGTCATCCATGGAACGCAAGTCCCTCACTACTGAGGCTCCCTCAAAGCTGATGCCAAGAAAGCTGAGTAGAGGCGTCAAGAGGCTCCCAATCGTCTCTTTCTTCGGACCAGATCCCTTCAAGGGTTTTTCCTTCAGGGTCGCCAAGTGCTCACAAAAACAGCCCCCAAGTTCACCATCGAGCCCCACCAAATCTCTGACAGAGTAGTACAGCAGTTTAAGATCGTGAACCTTAACCTTGTTGGGTTCCATCTTGCACAACAGAGTGTTGGAAAGGACATTCATGAAGTAGCGCAGGGTGGGGTGAAAGATATTTGTCTGAGTAGCAGAGCCCGAGTCAAAAGGGCATGTAGCTATGAGTCCCCCAAAAGGAAGGCAGACCGGGGAAAGGAGCGACTGTATAAGCGAAAGTACCAATGTCGAACCCATAGATCTCACAGAGCTGCATAATGGTGATCCGGTATCTGATGCCCCTGATGAGAAAAGTCAAGGTAGCCTCATTTTCCATGTTTACCCGAGGGCTCTTCTAGAGAACCTGAGCCGTGGCGATACACTGTCGGACCTGGTCGGGATAAAAAGGGTATGGCTTAGTATCCATAGTGCCTAGTCCTAGCTCCTGCACCATCTATGTGAAGTCTTTCAGGAACCCCATCTTCTTCAAGGGGCGTCTCTCGACGAACCTGGTGAGGTCAATAGAAATGCTTTGCCAAGACTTATAGAGAGACTGTCAAAATCGTCCCACTCCTTGCGCACGGGACGATAGGTGCATTCCCTCGATGCTACGGCCTTCCAAGTGAAGGGGAGTTCTCGAACATCACAAGTAAACTCTCTTCTTCCTTGGGCAAATGCTCTCGGCATGCAGGACACCGTAGCGGAGCACTGGAGCTACCGGTCTCGTATCGTGCTTTAGTGCGGCCCTCCTTCATCAGCATTTAATCAAAAAGCCAAGGATCAGAATTGATGTCGAGATAAACAACCATCGAGCAACGATTACTCATGGGCACTGATCGATGGGTCCTTATGGCCATAGATCGACGGCGCCGCATCGGCATCGATCGATGTTTCATCACGAACCATGGGATACGAAATCCAAAAGAACAAGCTCAAATCGTTCAAATCATATGTAAAGATGGTAGATAGTTGCTAATCTAGTACTCTAGCACCTTAAATCGTCTTAAATTCCAAGTTATACTACAAAAGATTCGATTTTTCTACAAGCCCTAAATATTTCCCTAAACTAAGAGATCTTGAGAACATACCTTGATGTTCGGTTGATTTAGTGAACTAAACAGTTAGAGAGTGAAAATCGAGTGCGTTAGGCACAAGAACGAGCATAATCGGCCAAAATTCAAGATAAAAATCGAGTGTTTATTCGTTTTTTTGGCAGTTTTGAGAAAAGTGATTTATGAAATGGGGTTGTGTCAGGTTAACTTACTCGACAGTCGACCGTCGATCGACGTTCCTATAGGGGTGTCGATCAGTGGTCTGTTCTTTGACTCCTTTTTTACTTAAGAATAATGTGAATGCATAAATAATTATATATTTATATATATTAGAAATTTATTATTATTATTTTATATATTTTTAGATTTAGTTGGTTGCCTCCCACTCAGAGCTTGTTTAAAGTCGCCAGCTTGACGAAAAATGGGTTTATCATTCGGGGTTAGGCACCTCCAAACGTATGGTCTGAGTATGCGGAATTTCGGTTTCAGCCCAGTAATGTTTCACTCTCTGCCATTCACCATGAAATCCTCCTTAGGATTAAATAGGACGACTGTCCTACAAGGCGTAATTTCTTTAATGGTGAAGGGTACGGACCAACGAGAACATAGTTTTTCGGGAAACAAAGTTAAATGCGAGTTATACAGGAGTACTTGATCGTTCAGTCTGAAATGCCTAGAGATGATTTTCTTGTCATGACAGACTTTCGTTCTTTCTTTGTATAACTTCAAGTTTTTGTAGGCGTGGTGCCTAATTTCGTCTAGCTCATTTAGCTGGATCAATCTCTTTTCTGCTGCGGGTTTAGCATAAAAATTTGTCTTTTTGATGGCCCATTCTGCTTTATGCGTTAATTCTATCGGGGGATGGCATGAATTTCCATAGATCAGGTGGAATGGGGTAGTCCTTAATAATGTTTTAAACTCTGTTCGGTACGCTTAAAGCACATCATCCAATTTTAGAGACCAATTCTTTCTGGTTGATCCTACCGTCTTTTCTAAGATTTCTTTGATTTGACGATTGGATACTTCTACTTGTCCGCTGGTCTGAGGATGATAGGTTGTGGATACTCGAAGAACACTCTTTTTATAAAGTGAGTACCTATGTCGCTTATGACTACTCGAGGAACTCCAAATCTAGGAAAAATGGTGCTTTTAAAGAGTTTAACGACTACGAAAGAGTCATTTTTCGGAGTTGCTATCGCTTCGACCCATTTGGATACGTAGTCTATGACAATTAGTATGTATTTATTTCGATGCGAGGAAGGGAAAGAGACCATGAAATCGATTCCCCAACAATCAAACACTTCAACTTCAAATATTATATTTTGTTCCATTTCGTTTCTCTTGCTAAATTTTTCCTCTTCTTTGGCAAGGGTCGCATTTTGCTACGTAGGCTTGAGCATCTCGAAACATAGTTATCCACCAAAAGCCTGCTTGTAGAATTTTTGTCACTGTCTTGAAACTGGCGAATTGTCCGGCATAATCGTATCCATGACAATGATACAAAATTCCTGAAGTTTCGTTTTCAGCAACACATCGTCTGTATATGCCATCAGAACATTGTTTATAAAGATAAGGTTCATCCTAGTGATATCTCCAGATCTCTCTTAATTTTTTTTTATGATATCCTTTGAAGAGTTCGAGTTATACCTTGGCCGCAAGATAGTTTATTATATCTGCATACCAAGGTCTATCAGTGGTGTTCAGTGCACACACCCCCGACTTAAACTTCTACCTCCGGGTTAGTCATTATTTGGGAACGAAGGATTATAACTGACATTGATATCAATTGGAATAATTATTTCATCTTCCTTTCCAATTATATTGTCGGTCGATGGTGTATGGATCAAATCGATTGATGCTTTGTGGTTAAAATCAATCAATGGGCTTAGCACATTATCGATCGATTCCACTTCATGTGGCGAACTGACTTTACCAACAAAAGTTGATTATTGGAAGTAGACATTTGCAGTGGGCAAGAAGTCATCCACTCTTATTCGTGATAAGTGATCTGCGACTTTGTTTTCCACTCCTTTCTTGTCTTTTACTTCTCTATAAAATTATTGGAGAATTAGAATCCATCGTAAGAGTCTCGGCTTGGCGTCCTTTTTGTTCATTAAGTATTTTAATGCTAAGTGGTCAGTATGAACAACTAATTTTGAACCGACTAGATAGGATCGAAATTTCTCGAAGGCGAATACCACGACTAGTAACTCTTTTTATGTTGTCGCATAATTGCGTTGTGCATCGTCTAGTGTTCTACTGGCGTAGTATATTGCATGCAACTTTTTCTCTTTCTTTTGCCTAAGTACCGCGCCTACAGCGAAATCGCTGGCGTCACACATAATTTCTAATGGTAGATCCCAGTCTGGTGCTTGGACAATAGGGGAAGATACGAGTGCTGATTTGATTTCTTTAAAAGCCTCGAGAAATTCAGGTGTAAAATTAAATTTCACCTCTTTGCACAGTAGCACAATGAGGGGTCGAGCAATTTTGCTACATTTTTTTATGAATCTCCTATATAATCCAGCGTTTCCTAAAAAGCTTCTAACGTCCTTGACATTATCGGGTGGCGGCAATCCATTCATTACTTCAATCTTTGCCTTGTCCACCTCAATTCCGGCTGCTGAGACTTTGTGTCCGAAGACAATTCCGCTTATGCCCATAAAGTGGCATTTTTCCTAGTTCAAAACCAGATTTTTCACTTCGCATCTAGCTAGTACCTTCCCCAGGTTATCGAGAAATGTTTTGAAATTTGGACCACATACTGAGAAATCATCCATCAAAACCTCCATGAAATCCTCGATCATATCGGTGAATATCGACATCATGCATCTCTGGAAAGTCGCAGAGGCGTTACAGAGGCCGAATGGCATCCTGCGCTTTGCTAACATTCTATAGGGACAAGTAAAGGTGGTCTTTTCTTGATCATCAGGATGTATTGGAATCTGGAAGAATCCTGAATACCCATCGGGAAAACAGTAATATTTTTGGCTTGCAAGCCTTTCTAACATCTGATCGATAAAAGGTAAGGGAACTGATCTTTTCGCGTGGAAGCCTTCAGTTTCCTGTAATCGATACACATCCTATGTCCGGTGAAAATTCTCATAGGTATCAATTCATCTTTGTCATTCTTTACCACCATAATTCCGCCTTTCTTCTGAACAACATGAACCGGACTAACACAGTTATTGTCTGAGATCGATAAATAAGACATGCTTCCAGAAGTTTTATGATTTCTTTTTTGACGACTTCCTTCAGGTTGTGATTTAATCTCCTCTGATGCTCAATGGATGATTTTGATTCATCATCAAGGTGTATTCTATGTATGCATAAATCGGGAGAGATTCCCGAAATGTCATCTAACAAAGATCTGAGAGCCTTGCGGTGCTTCTGCAATTTATTCAGCAACAATGCATGCTCTCCGCTACTCAAGTTTGCATTTTTGATGACAGGATAGGAGTTTTCGTAGAGAGAAGCATATTTAAGACCAGTGGGAGGTTTAAGCTGGATTTTAGGTGCTTTCTATTTTCTCCAGTCGTCATTTACTGTACGCTGGCGATCAATGGTTGTATTGGGGTGTCGATCAACGGGGGTGGATAGATCGAGTTCCTCAATATCGACATTGAAGACTTCCTCTATTGCATCCATCAACCTTTTATACTCTTCATTTCGATAATCAATCGCAAAGGTTTGCCCTTCAAGAGATGTAATTGCTCTCTCTCGAGGATCGTTTGAGCATATAACCATGAATGATTCTTTTGCTAGGTCGGAGAGATAATCGATATGGTAGGATTGACCGCCGATCAAGGGCTGTTTTATTATTTGTTCCATGTAAAAGACCATTGGTATCTTCCCGATGATGACGCATATACGCCCTTCTCTGACATCAATGATCGCTCCGGCAAAGGCCAGGAAAGGTCTTCGTAAAATAATCGGGTTTCTGGGTTCTTGCTCGTATTTAAGCCCTTTGAAATCTACGGGTATATCGCAGTCATGAATATGTACGGGAAAATCCTCAACCATGCAGTGTTCTGATTCATGGAATCATCACGATGCCACATCTTTCACGTACTGGTTAATAGTAGACAAGATGTGAATGGCATCGCTTAGCGGCATCTCAATACTTACTTTGTCAAATGTTTCTTGCATATTGCTTAATCTAGCTGCTTCTTTTTCTGCTTAGCGTTTTTGGAGAAAGGGGGCGTTTGCTTGGTAGACCCTTGTTCTAACCGGTTCGGTTGGTTCTGGATAAGAGTGTCGATCGCTTCTTGCTTCAGATCGTCGATCGATTATAGGTTCATAGTGTCACTCGATTCTCGGTGACTAGTGGCGATCGATGTTTCCTACTTCCGTGATGTTTTCTTTTTGTTTATTAAACAATCCCTCAAGGTCGGCAGTCTGGTCCAGTTCTTCTGTTTCAGGAGCGATCTCGGGAATTTGCTCGTTAGTTGCAAGCAAGACGGGGTATGATTTTTCTTATTCAACTGTCGCGATTATAGCGAATTCATCGATAGTGATGTTTTCTTTAACGCCATGGGTAAGTTTCCTACTACTTCGTAGAGCCACGACATTGCAATAGCTCATGGGGTTAGCGTCCATTTTACCACGTAAGAATCCGTCCTCTCTACTGATGGAGATAGCGTTACTCGCCACTTGGCTGTCGGTCCTCTTAATGTGTTTTCTTAGAGTTTCAATTTTTCCATCATCTCTGAGTATATCAGATCTAACATCTCATTGAGGTTAGCGGCTATTCTACGGTTTCCTGTGAAGGCTTAATTCATCTTTGACTTTAAACTTCTTTCGCGCCTATCCACAGTGGCGTCATGGTTTCTTGTGAAAGTGCCAGCGCTTTCTCTAAATCATTGGTTGTTCAGACTCATCACTTCAGAGAACTCAACTCGTTTTTCAAAGTCGGGAAAACAGCATCATCCAGAAGGGCCACAACAGATGCCAGAGTCTTTCTGACTCGGGTTGAGGACTTCTCCTCCGTGAGCATTGGCAGTTCCTTCCTTTCGGTGTCTCATTTTTTGAAAGTTCTCCCTAAAGCAATGTTTTCAATCAGCTTTTTAGCGCTTGCGGGGCTTCACGTACCGAAGTTCTCTTTGCTGGCTGTATCAAAGATGGTTTGATAGTCTAGGTTTAGTCCTCTATAGAAAGTGTTGACGATTTGGGGTTCTAAGAATCCATGGTGAGGGCCCGAAAGCTGATAGCTCTTGAATCTCGTTCAGGTGTTTTTAAAAGATTCACGGCTACCTTGAATGAATGTGGATATTTCTTTTCTCGCCCTCTCCTCATCAAAGATGTGATTAATGAAGGTGCTTCTAATATCTTCCCAACAAGTCAGACATCCTGGTGGTAGCTGGTTCAGCAACCTTCTGGTGTCACCTTCAAGGGAAAAAGGAAAAAGTTTGCAGCGATTGAAATTGCAGTTCACCATGTCTTCTGGCATCTCGATGTGATCGTTCGGGTGTTCCGTAGGAAAACCACTGAACTGATTTTTACACGCCATAATTACGAAGTCGATATCAAGCTCATAGCTTCATGTATTGTTGTCTGATAATCGAATTGTCGACCTATTGGAATAGATCATACTGGGGTTTAGGTATTCGAGCATTGGCAATTCATGCTTTATCTCATTCTTTGGAGATTTAGTGATTTGATCAAGGATTCCAGCCACCTAATGATTAATAAGTTGGCTTGCTTCGTTGCTTTTATTGTTCATTGGTTCTATCAAGCCTATATTCTTATTTTCAGAATCAGTAAAGGCGTAATTACTTGCTTCCGTCTGATCGGTATCGATCGATGCCATTGGAAGGGTGTCGCCCGAAAGTAGTGGACTCGCGTCGATCGCCTCCAGATGCGCTCAGGAGATCGATTCTTGTTGTCCTAAATCCATATTTTTTCCTTTTAAGTACATGTGTCAAAGGATCAGGGAAATAATAATTTAGCAGAAGGTAAAGTAAAAATCTAGACAATATTCTAAAGGAAATCTAATGGCAATAAGAAAGAGTCCTCGACAATGGCGCCGAATTTGATGTGAGGTTTTATATCACTCTCAAATTAACCCTATCTCCCACTTTTACTCTCTCAAATAAGAGATTAAATGAAGTACTTCGGGATCGAATCCATCGAGACTCTAGGATTGCACAATAGACTTATTGATGTCGAATTAAAGCTAGATAAATGATAATAATAATAAATAAAGTTATTTCAAGATTGATTTGGTTTGTGAAGGTTAAATTAAGGGATTAGACATAGGGTGAATTCTCAAGTAGGATTAAGCATTGCAGACTAATAGATTGCTAGGTTTTTAATTAAGTACCGTTCTTGAAATCAAACCTCAGGGTTTTAATCAAGTAGATTTCGTAATTAAGTATCATTCTCCATATGGTGGTATCGATCGATGCTCTTTCTCAACAGAACTGATTTCGCGGTTTGATGGGTTCTATAAACTTCTAATTCAACTCTCGTTTGTTACCAGTTATTTAGATTGTTTAAGATAGGTTCATGGTCATAACCAGGCTCTCGCTTGCGCTATGGAACCCTAACTTCTAAGACTGAGGTGATCAAATTAAACTTAGCATTAAGAGCAACTTAAACAAAGAACCAAGAAAATTACCCTAACAATTCTATGAAATCAACGAGACATTACTACCATTGAAGAACCCTAAATTAAACAATGACTTACTCAGACATAGTAATAAAGAACATGATTGAAGTCTGAATAAATTGGATTAGTTAAATTGAGTAGGAAGATAAGGAGTTCAAGATCTTCTCTGTAATAATGGTCAGATCTCTCTCTCCAATAGATGTAGCAAGGTATTCCAACTCATAGCTCTTAGAACTATTTCTCTGGTGACCTCCTAAACTAAGATAGACAACCCTAACAAATATTCTAAATTTCGCCTAGGGACTGGTCTTTCAAATGATGAAACTTCTGGGTAAAATTTGCAATTTATCAGGTCTTCATTAATCTCGCAGCCGACTTGGTTGTGGATCGACGAACAGTGTTTGATGTCGATTGATGCTTCATAAATAAACTGAATCCAACTCTGAGTTTCTGGCTGAGCATCTTAAATGCTTTAAAATAGTCCAAATGCTTCAATTGCTTCCAATGAATACCTAGACCTGTAAATAATCCAAAACATAATCTAGACACACATAATAGACCCTAAACTGGTAATAAATAGGCTATATCAACTCCCCCAAACTTAACTTTTTCCTTGTCCTCAAGCAAACTAAGCTTCGGAAAGAGGTTTTGAAAAGCGGAGACTCACATAATGTCTTAGTATAACTGTCACCTTACTTTGTTTCAACCACGTCCTATCAAGTCAATTACAGATAAACTTTAGTTGCCAAGCTCGACGATGTACATTAGCTGCTTAAGAGGCAGGTGAGCTTTTCAGAAAATCTAGAGGCTGTTGATACCGCCAGTGATAAGGGCGTCGAAGAGGATGTGAACTACATTAGTTGCACTGTTTTCAGATGTTTGGAGATCAGGGTGGAAACAGAAACTCATATGGAGCTTTTTCTTACCAGAATCCGAGGTAACTACAACAAGAGTTTGGAGTACAAGTGACCTGAACAGCACCAACAACATGAGCTATGGAGCTTCTTCTTACCAGAATCCCCTACCAACAACTCAAGAAAGCAAGATAGAGAGTATTGTTGATCAGGTTCTTAACGGTCAGAAGACATGATGCTGGATTTCAATGGGAAGATGGATGTTGTGTACACAAACCTGTATGAAAAGTTCAAAGCTCTTAGCACCCATATGAAGAAGTTGGAGACTTAAGTGCTTCAGACTAGTGGAGCTGTGAAAAGATATAAAGCACTGATTAAAGGGAAAGGAAAGGCTGGAAAGAACAACCATGTCAGTGTCATCATATATGATGATTTTTGGCAAGTGGTGAAGGAAAAGAAACTCCAAGAAGGGGACTTTCAAGTCAAAATTTCCATGTATTTCAGCACTTTGCATTGGTGTCAATTGACGCTAGAAGCTGAGCACCGATCAACATCCCATGCTGAGTCCGTAGGATCTTGTGATACGGTGAGAATCGAGTGACACTCAAAATCTGCGGATCGACACCCGTTTGCCACTATGCTATACCGTGTTAAAACAGGCAAGCATCGACACCCAGTGGTAACTTACCAAGTGCAATTACCAAGCATCAATGCAGAACATTTGTATGCTTCAATATACCCCTTCCAAACATCAACAAAGCCGTCAGAGGACACTAACCAGTGGATTTTTATTTGTTGGATATTCAAATAGATTGGAATTATTCTCTACTACTTGGGAGAGCCTTCATAGGTAATGTAGGAGCTGTTTGCAACATGAAGACAAATCGGATGTGCTTGCCCATTGACAAGAATGCTTTCAATGAAATTGTCGGAGTAGTCAAGGGAAACATCGCCTACATTAAGATAGGAGATGATCCAGGATTTGTGGCAGTTTACTACTCTGATTTTGCTGCAGAGCATGAGATGATGGAGAGGCATCGATTGACACCCAACCATCAGAGGACACTAATGAGCAACATGAAGATGCACCAGAGCCTATGATCATTTAGCAGGCTATTGAGGGAGATTTTTCTAAGAGAAGGAATATGGATACTGAGGGAGATTCTTCTAAGAGAAGGAATATCAAAGTTCCCAAAAGAGAGAAGATAATGAGAAAGAGATGGAGAGTTTTACCAAAAGGGTACTAAGAATCAGTTTGGACATGCCATTTGATGATGCTTAATGGGAAAATCAACCCCTAATGTTTTTCAGAGAGAGCAGAGAGACAGACAAGACCATTGAGCGTGAGATCTATCAAATTAGAGAGAAGATGAAGCAGAGATTACACTTTGTGACACATGTTCTTCAGTCAGCATCATGCCTAGGGTCATGGAAAATCAGCTAAGTCTAAAGATGGAGCCTTCTGAAGATTCTTTCACTCTTGTGGATTACTATAAGGTGAGTTCAGGAGGAACTGTCAGAAACCTTCAGGTACAAATCGGCAAGGCCGTAGTTCCACTGGATTTTCATTTAATGGATATTAAGATAGAATGGAATTCTTCTGTACTACTTGCGAGAGTCGTCATGGGTACTGTAGGATCTGTTTGCAACTTGCAGACAAATCATATGTGCTTCAAACTTATTGACAAGAATGCTTTCAATGAAACGGCCAAAGTAGTCAAGGGAAACATGCCCTACATTGAGTTAGGAGATGATCCACGATTTTTGGTAGTTTGCTATTCTGATTTTGGAGCAGATCATGAGATGACGGAGAGGCATCAATTCACACCTAACCATCAGCATCGATCGACACCCCTGCGACTCCAGAATTTTGAGAGGCTTTTCAGTTGGAACCACAATTCCACCCAAAACAATGGTCTGTGTAGTAGCACCAAACAAGTATGGAGCATATAGAAAAGAAGACGGCAATGCACATGATAAGGATGGAAGTATCATCAATGTTTCAAAAGAGGATATGGAAGCAATACTTGAGATGGCTGACAGGCCGGGAGGCTGTTATTTAAGTCGACCACATTATAATGAATGATTTCAAATGTTTGGAATTCTTCCTGCATTAGCTTATCGGCCAGCACCTGATGTTTACATGAGATATCAAGTTTACGAGATGACATCTGACATTTATACACCTCATGAGATGATAGTTGATGAGAGATTGCTGCAATCTACTTCCCTCTCAACAACAATATCAGATATTTAAGCAATGTATAGAAGAGCTACAGCAAAAAGTAGATTACACACATGAGATCATTCGGAGACATCAAGAGCAAAAAATTAACAAAAGGAGAATAGTCCATCAAAATCTTTGTAGGCACCTGGTTCGAGATCAGAAAAGAAGATGTTGATACTTGTTCCACAACAAGTATTTCACTACCTCCATACTAGCCAAAAACCTCCAAAACGTCAAGGTAAGACTATAAATAAGCGCTTCTTTTGAGGCAACACATTTAGTAAGCTTTAAATTAATTTAGTTTTTATTTTTACAATTTTTTGTATTTATTATTTCAGGTTAAAAAAAGATCCAAGGAAGACAAGTCTGCATAGAGCATCGATTGACAGTTGATAAATGTCGATCCACAGAGCATCTAGAGTATCGTTCGCTACTTAACTGTGTCGATCGATTCTCATAACCAGCGAGCAGGTATACTGATTCTCCTTGTTTAGTTTCAACCATATGATTTATTTCCTGCCAATCTTGGATTGTATAACATTGGAGATAGTATTGTTTTAGTTTGGGAGAGGTATTACTGATATTGGGTTTTATTTGAGCTATATTTTTATGTTTTTCTTATTAAGTTATTATAGAGTCAAGAAAGGGATAGTGAACCTTTTCAATTTATACTTATTATCTAACCACTCTCTATCACCATTCTTAGATTTACTGATGGTATAGTGTACCAGATAGAAATACCAAAGTGGTTCACCTGCGAGTAGCATCCAAACAAGACGGACTACATGAGCGTCACTATTCACTGGAATAATAAAAAAAAGGAACGAAGAAAAAGATTCAGAGAAGAGAGAAACAAGGAAAAAAGGGATCCGAGAAGACTGCATGTGTCTTCAGATACTTACTTGAGTAAGACTCCATGTGTCCTTTGATCAATACTTCCAGAGTAAAGACTGCACTTTGCTATTGTAAGAAATGAGGGAGGATTATGTTAATCAGCATTAGCTAAGTTGTTGGCTATATGGTTTGGTTGCTAAGCAAGGCTAGAGTACATAAGGTACCTCAAAAGTTGCCATTGATTTGATGTGACTTGCCACATTGCAGAGGTGATAATAGAAAGTTTTAAAATAGTGTGAGTCCTAGAGTTTCAAACCTTTTAACATGATTGTTAGATTATTTTCTTGAGGACAAACAAAAGGATAAGTTCTAGGGAGTTGATATACTATGGATTTTACAAGTTTTCACCCATAGTATATGTGTGTTCTAGAATTTATTATATGTGTTTGGGGACTATTTTAGAGTGTTTTCCGGTGCAGGTATGTTTTGGACAAATGTGGAAATTATGGACAATTTGGAGCTTAATGATGAGGAAACTCATACCTGCTAAAGAAATCAAAAGTTAGAGTAGATATTCTAGAAGAGTGTCGATCGACAATACATCCTTGGTATCACTCTACACCCGTGCGAGTAGATGGTCCGAATTAATGTCAAGAATGACTCAAGCCTAGAAGATCCACATAGTTACAAGACTACCCCTAGCCTACTTTAACCTAGTATCTAGGTGTTTTGCCAATGTTTGGGCAACACCACCAAAAAAACCACCACAAACTATATCATGATTCATAGATTTTTTTTAATTATTTATTTTGGAGAGAATATTACGACTCCTTCAGAGATTTGTATTGGAACTCCATTGTTTTCTTACCTAATATTAATTTATGCATTCTATTCAGATTATTTTTATGCGTTGCATAATTATGTCTAAGTAGCTTCTCTTGTTTGGTTTAGAGTTTTATTAGGGTTTATATGAATTGCTGAGATATTGAAATACCAGGGTGAATCTTGAGAGAACAGAAATTCGTACTATCAATTTAAGTTTCTGGAGGACAGCCAAGATTCTAGAATTTCCCTAAGAATCCGGATTCTCGATTTTCCCTAAGAATCCGGATTCTCGATTTTTCTTGAGAATCCGGATTCTCTGCGTAAACACACAAATACGAAAACGAGACAATAATAAAATTTCGTAAGAAATTGCACAGAGGCGTTTTATTGATTAAGATGAAGTATGGTTTACAGAGTTTCACCGAAAACATGATGGACGAAAATTCGTCAACAGTGGAGAACAAAAGAACAAATAATTAAAATGTTCTAAGTATTGAGCATGCTAGTCTAACCACCTAGATCCTAATTTCTCCTAAAGCTAAAAATAATTTCCTAAGGTCTAGTATGTGGATCCTTTTGCTCCTCTGGCTCTCGTTATATATTCCCTCTAGGTAGTTCGTTTTCCTTTTATGCCCCCGATTTGCGGAAATCTTCCTTATCTTCTCAATCTTCAAGATTATCCTGGAAACTTGGAATTTATCTTCGTTTCAAGTTATCTTACGCGTAAATCAAGTAAATCATCATTGTAGTTTGGGCTCATTCTCGTCTAAGGTCGTAAGTGGGCTTCTGCCACGTTTTAGATCTTTTGGTCCATCTTTCGATTTAAAATTTTTTACGATTTATTTCTTTGAAATCGCCTACCATACAATGTTGGTTTCTATACTGTTGGTTCTGAAAGTAGTAAAACCGATGGTATATTCGAGATAAAAATGGCGTTGTGTTAACAGTTACCGTTTTATATGATTTATTTGAAGTTTTACGAGAAGACAAGTCTTTACCATTTTTATCGCAAAACTTCAACGAAAACTCCAATTGATAGAAAACAATGATTAGTTTGGTCAGGACACGAAGGAGAGATCGACGAGGAGGAGATTGTTTCGTCTCCCACGAGAGACGCGAGTTGGAGACACTCTTGTCACCCGTGGGTGACAAGCCTTGGAACCGGTCTTGTCGCCCATGGGGACACTTTCGGTTTATTTGCATTTTCATAGCCTTGTGTACTCCTTGCTGCTCCGTAGATTATCCCTTAAGAATTTTCCAAAGTTCTTTCGAACAAGTTTCATTAAAGGATAGCTTAGTAATTTTGGACGTTTATTTTGAGATTCCGTTTTGGACCCCAACAGTTAAGCCCCCAGCTCGCAAGTTTCTAGTGCGACTCTTGCGGCCGAGTGATGTGCATTTAGTTGGAAACTATGACCTGGAGTGCTTTTAACGTAATCACAATTTTTTTTATTAATTTATTGTGGAAAATTCATATAAGTATTGGACCTTCATTCCTCATTCGTTCCATCTTCTCTCAGCTTCTCTTTTTTGAGAGCTTCTCCAAACTAAGATGGCTTCTTCTCGTGACAAGAAAAGAAGCCACGATGCTGAGATCGGTACTGCCCTCCATGCGAGTTCGTCGAGCGCTCTCATTCCTGGTGTTTTTCCGACTCACGTGACCGAGTTTCTCTGTTTTCAGGAAAAAGTGACCCGCCGTGATGCCGAGATGGAGAGCTCCCTCCGCGGTGACCCGTCTAATTCCTGGCCCAACCGGCGTCGTGGCTCCTGCGTCCGAGTTACCATCTCCCTCTCCGACCGTTTCTGAAGGTGGAGTTGTTCTGTGCATGCACATGTCGTGGATCTTGTGGGGTAGTCGACGGGTTCTTCCACGACTCAGGTCCGTGTTATCGATAATGAGATAGACTCTGAGTCAATGCCTCCTCCCTCAGCCAAGCGGGAGATTGTTCTGGGGTTACATGCCCCAAGCGCCACTCCTAGCGTTACGCCGAAGTGTCGCAAGATGCCTTGTGTCAATCCCGAGGAAACAAAGAAGAGGAGGTGAGTTAAAGGCGCTGAGGTCGGACCTTCTCCCATAGAAGCATCTGGCTTGGTTTTGAGGCCGCAGTACCTCGTCAAAGATTGTTTCAAGAATCTCTTTCTGTAGCGTATGAGATCTTTTCTAATTGCTCTTTTGTCTTGTGCAGTTCGTGTTATTGATTAATTGGATGATTAATGACTGTGGGTCCAAGGCTGAGTGACTTACGAAAGAGCTTTCTGAGTTGAAGGAGAAGTCATCGCTGTTCGAGGCAAAGTTGGAGGTTATCGAGGATACATACTCCCTTGAAGTATCGCGGTTGGAAAGTTGGATTGGCGAGTTAAAGAGGGATATCGGGATGACAGCAAGTCCCTTGCTCAAGGAAAAGAAGACTAGGAAGGCGAAGGCCTCGAAGTTACACTATCTGCAGCGTCAGTTTGAAAGCGAAGGAGGCTCGAAGAGTTGCGGTATTTTGAAGGATAAAGCTAAGTTGAAGGGCGCTCTATGCGCCAAGTTTCAGACTCTTTTGGCAAGAATTGCCAACTCCTTCGACTACTTGATGAGCGTTCACAGTGGGGATCTTTATCTGGTGGTCAATGAAGGAGGGATGAGCGAAATTTGGTTGTTTTAGGGCAGAGAGACTCCGTCTCTGCAGGATGAAGAGGCCAAGCTTTCTACTAGTAAAGCAGAGCTAGTAGCCATTGATGAAGACTTAGATTTGCTCTTTGCTGGCCTAAAATATATCCTTTTGTTGCTTTCCAAGGAGCAGGATATGTGGATGTCGAGCTTCCTCACGCGATTAAGGGAAACGGAGATGACGTGGCCTCAAACCCGGATGAGGTAATGGGCGAGGGCGAGGTTCCATCTTTGGAGGTTGAGTGAGGTTGTAGTCCCGTTCAGGACGTTTTATTTTTGTGTTTCTTTTTATTTTTATTCTGGCCATGTGTGGCCATGTTTTATATTTCGGGACTGACCGTGTGTGGCTTTGAATCCCTATTGCTTTGCGGTTTTACTAATAAATTGGGTTTCTAGTTGATAATGACATGAGTATTTTTATGTGAATGTAGAGGGAAAGAATATGAGCTGTCGTCTCATATCTAACTCTCAGCGGATCGGTACATTCGTTGATCTTAGATGAGAGTAAACAAAGTGACATGTTTTTGAATCTCGTAACGGCTTATCGATACTATGCCTTGAGATGTTTGAGACCACTGTTCTTGGTTTAGGGAAATAACTAGGCTTACTTTCAGCTTAGGGTTCGCGATAGTTGTTTTGGCTTATATTACCCATTGCGGTTTTTACCTAATTTTGTCTCAATATTGAAGTATGCGAAAAGTTCTTGGCTTATATGACTTGCACCGATTGGGAATCAAGCATCTATCCAAAGATAATTTCGTAGTCGTCTGGACGTGCTGACCAGAATTCTAGATTTCATTTCTAGCGCGCTATTATCGTTGTGTCGAATGTCTGAGAGCCTATCTCTATGGGGGGGGGGACACGGCTAAGCCTGTTTAGGATGTTAGAGTTTGTTTATTATGATCAGCAGCAAAGATAATGGAAAGTGTTGCTGTTTTTAAGTTTTGAGTTTTCGCGAAGGATATGCGTTTGAGAAAATGTTAGTGCGTATGACTTATCAATCTTTCGAAATGGAAATTTCATTGAGTAAAATATTTTTTTTCGAAAAATGATTCTTAAGGCGTTTTGCGACGTCTCACGATGCTGAGAACATGGTTTTTTTTTCATATGTTGTGTTTCGTGTTTGAAATATTTGCGGGCTTGAAGAGGTTGTTAATTGTTTATTAGATTTGCCTGTGAATGTTTTTCGTATGATATTCTTTTTTGGGTTATACGGTGATAAAGTATTGTGTGACATTGACTGTGTTTGTGAGAGATTAGTGAGTCACTTCGAAAATGGACCTCGTTTTCTGTGCTGCTGATTTTGCTTTGAAAATATCGAGTTCGAGAGCAACGACATCTTTTGTGGGAGTATACGAGTATATGTATAGGTACCCACTCCCCCCCCCTTTTAGAGAGGTGGACAGCTGAAACCACCTTGCGACAAGATGCCTACGTACCCCTTTCATGGATCAGGCCGTGTAATAGTTCAGTTGTGATGCGATTGCTTAGTGATAGTATTTTTTGAGTTGCATTGCGTTCCAGATTCTCGTAATCTTGACGTCTTGCGTCTTGGCAATTTCATATGCGACAGGTTTGACCCGGATATGACTGACAGCGTGCGGTTTAAGGTTTATGTTAATGCAATCTATCAAATTAACCCTACGGACTACTCCTGCCAAGAGAGGTCAAATTGCAGTACATAGGGATCAAATCCACAGAGAACGAGGGCACGCAATATATTTCTATAATTCTAATGGTTAAGCTAGGTAAGCTATAAATAAAGGGTTAATTGTAAGTTTATCGGAAAAGGAAAATTGTCTAAAATACTGAAGTTAATGCAAATATGGAAAACACTAGATCTAGGGTTTCATGCAAGTGAATTATAATGGATAGGATGTAAGAAATTATTAATATGTGAGGCCAATAAAAGTTAACTAGTCTGACTCCCTCTTGTCCTAACTCTCGTATGCGGAAAGGAAAGTACACCGTCGATCGATGGCTAAGTTCGAGTGTCGAATGATGCTAATTAAACAGGAAGTTCGTTTGCTATGCTAATTATACCATCTCTCGTATGCATCTAACAACCTAGCTCAATGGAATTAATTCTGGCACAGAACCTACTCTCGTAGTTGTCCATGTCCTAAGTTCCGGTTTCTAGTTAGTTACTGTAGAACTCAAACATTAAATAGAATTCCAAAGATTGATATTACTTCATCCTAGCAATCTTATTTTGGGGTTAATTCATCAATACCATTATGAACCCTAAATCTAACAGGTGGATTACTCAAATATGATCAAAGAAAGCATGATGAACTGAATAATATAATGCATTAAAAAATAAATGGGGTTCTGATGTGGGGTTTTATATCACTCTCAAATTAACCATATTCCCACTTTTACTCTCTCAAATAAGATGTTAAGTGTAGTACTCAGAAATCGAATCCACTGAGACTCTAGGATTGCACAATAGATTTATTGCTGTTAAATTAAAGCTAGAAAGGTATTAATAATAGCAAACAAGTGATTTCAACATTGATTTGGTTTGTGAAGGTTAAGGGTGAAGACTTAGGGTGAATTATCAGGTGAGGTTTGTCAATGCAGATTAGTAGATTGCTAGGTTTTAATTAAGTACCGCTCTCGAACTCAAACCCCAAGGTTTAGGAGATCACTCTCGCTCATCTCGGTTGAGTATCGATCAATGTCCATATAGTGGTATCGATCGATGCTCTTTCTAAACGGTACTGGTTTCGCGGTTTGATAGGTTCTCTAAACTTCTAATTCAAATCTCGTTTGTTACTAGTTATTTAGACTGTTTAAGATAGGTTCAGGGTCATAACCAGGTTCTCGCTTGCGCTATGGAACTCTAACTTCTAAGATTGAGGTGATCAGATTCAACTTAGCATTAAGAGCAACTTAAAAAAAGAACCAAGAAGATTACCCTAACAATTCTATAAAATCAACAATACATTACTACCTTTTTTAAGAACCCTAAATCTAACAATGAACTACTCATACATAGCAATGAAGAACATGATTAAAGTATGAATAATTTGCATTAAATAAACTGGGTAAAGAGATAAAGAGTTTAAGATCTTCTCTGTAATCAGGTTCAGATCTCTCCCTCCAATAAATGTAGCAAGGTGTTCCAACTCTTGGAACTAAATCTCTGGTGGCTCTCTAAACTAAGATAGAAAACACTAATAAATAGCCTATATTGCGGCCAGGGACTTGTTTTGCAAATGATTAGACTTCTGGGTAAAACTTGTAATTTCTCTGGTCTTCATAAATCTCTTGGCCGACTTGGCCGTCGATAGATGCACGATGTGTGACGTCGATCGATGCTTCATAAATAAACAGTATCTGACTCTGAGTTTCTATCTGAGTATCCTAAATGCTCCAAAATAGGCCAAAGGCTCCAATTGCTTCCAATAAGTACCTAGACCTGTAAATGCTCCAAAACGTAGTATAGACACACCTAATATACCCAAAATAGAGCCTAGAACATGGCCTAAAGTTGGTAATAAATAGGTTATCTCAGCTCCCCCAGACTTAATCTTTTGATTATCCTCAAGCAAATTGAGATTGTGAAAGAGGTTTGAAATGCGGAGACTCCCATAGTGTCTAAGTATAACTGTCACCTTACTTTGTTACAACCACATCCTATCAAGTCAACCACATAGAAAATTTATATACCCTATCCTAGTATAGCAACCAAATCCAGTCTACCAGCAACTTAGCAAATACTAGTCTGAGTCTCCCCTCGACTGATTTCATTTCTTTGCATAAAAATAAAGTGTAGGCTTTACCTTGATATTATCGATCAAAGGACACATGGACTCTACCTCTGCAAGTATCTGAACAACTAGACACAAAGTCTTCTCTGATTCCTTTCTCCGCCCTTCCTCTCTGAATCTTTCTAGATCTCAAACTCAATGAACAATGATGTTGATACAGTCCATCTTGCCATCTCATTTTTGATTTTCCTCTTCTTTTTCTTTTCTTTTCTTTATATTTTTCTTTTCTTTTTTTTCTTTTGAATTTTAGTAAAAGTTATAGGCGAATATTGGGGTCATCAGTAATGTACCTACCCTCACTTCCTACGATGTGTGATCGTTCCTCCGAAATAGAATAATGGGTCATAGGTAAGTTACCTACCCCTCTGCATCTCGGGAAGTCATCTCAATCTTTTAAGCTATTAGGTAGATGCTGAAGGGAAAGAGAGAAAGGAACAAAAGGTGCAAGCCCCAATGACTTGTACCTACAGACTTGCAGAAGGAATCCGATCTAGTGTATACCAAGCCCCAAAGCAAGCAGATAATGTCATGATTAGTGTTTGAGATCAGCTTCGGTTCCTTCAAAATTTCTAAGCAGGTGTGATATAATGGTAGGATGATCCACTTTGTTATCTCTAGTAGTCTTTGCAACAACCTTCTGAGAATGGTGCTAAAGTGTGGTTAATGATATATCTTGATCACAGTCTCCTTCTTGACTCAATAAAACTTTTTGAAAAACTTATATATATATATATATAGCAATTAAAACTAAAAACAAATTAACTAGAATTAGCGAACCTCCCCAAGACTTAAATTACATTGTCCCTAGTGTAATCCGTCTCAGATTGGTTAGGGAAAATTAAATCATAAGTAAATAGTATAGGTAGTATCTTCGTACCTCTCTCTATATGAGAGTGTCGATCGATGGTTAGAGGTGTGTGTCGGCCGATGGTAAACCATCACCGACGATCAATGGAGAACTCGAACTATCTATTAAACATCTTTGTTTGATCACTTTTGGATCGACAGCAACTTAGTGTCGTCGATCGATGCCAGACGTATCAGACTGAAATCGTGCATGAGTCTAGTCTCCTTTCTAGTCATCTCTCTTTATGTTAGCTCTGTTAGACACTCAAACACATATCAATCATCGAAATAGCATAATAATAATAATTATTATTATTATTATAAATCCAAGACAACAAAATAAAACAAGTACTAATATAAGTTTGAGAATAAGATAAGAGACGAGGAAGCAACAATGGTGACTACTCCTCGTCTGATGTGTCTGAGTCGATCTGCTGAGGCAGTGGTGTGGGTCCTGGTGGTGATCTTCCTCTGGTCATGGGACGGCTGAAACACTGGCATCGAGACATCGTCTCCACCCGATCCCATATAGCAAGAAATGCGTCAACCATGATCCTCTGGTTATCACCATGGTCATTGATGAGGATCTCTGGAATCTGCGGGAAGGCTGGGAGATGTGCAAGTGGCTGTGCCGGTTCGTCTGCTGGTGCTGCTGCTACTGGAAGGTCTGGTCGGAGACCTCCTCTGCGGCGCACTCTGAGAGGTGATGTGTGGAGGTGCTGCTCAGCTTATCTGAAAGCGAGGCGATCAGGATCATCATCAAAACCTGTCACCCCTGCCGCTGGAAGCGCTATCATCTTGGGCTCCTCATCATCCACAAAAGACCAATAACGTCCCTCCTCCAGCCAGACAGTCCTCGCTAAGTGTCCCTCATCCACAAAGCGCAAGTCGCTCTCTACTGAGGCTCCCTCAAAGCTGATTCCAAGATAGCTGAATAGAGGTGTCAAGAGGCTCTCGGTCATCTCCTTCTTCGGGCCAGAATTCTTGAAGGGTTTCTCCTTCAGGGGCGTCAAATTCTCAGAAAAACAACCCCCAAACTCACCCTCTGGTCGCTCAATGGTGGGTGATAGACCTCGTCATCAAGTCCCACCAACTCTCTGACAGAGTAGTACAGCATTGTGAGGTCCTGAACCCTAACCTTTTTGGGTTCCATCTTGCACAACAGAGTGTTGGCAAGGACCTTCATGAAGTAGCGCTGGGCGGGTGACGGATGTCCATCTGAGTAGCATAGCCCAAGTCGAAAGAGTCTGTAGCAATGAATCCCCAAAAGGCAGGCAGACCGTGGAAAGCAGCAACTGAGCAGGCGAGGGTGCGGTGTCGAACCCATAGACCTCATAGAGCTCTAGAATGGTGATCTGGTACCTCATGCCTCTCATGAGAAGGGTCAAAGTAGCCTCGTTCGCCATCTTCACCCTTGGGCTCCTGTAGAGAACCTGAGCTGTGGCAATGCATTGTCGGACCAGGTCGGGGTAAAGAGGGTATGTCTTTGTAGCCATGCTGCCTAAACCCAGCTCCCTCACCATCTGTGTGAATTCTCTCAAGAGCCCCAGCTTCCTTAGGGTACGCTTGTCAGCGAACCTGGTGGGCTCAATAGAAACGCTTCGCCAATCGTTATAGTAAAGGCTGTCAAAGTCGTCCCACTCCTCAAGCACAAGACGATGGGTGCACTCCGTAGATGCTACAGCTGCTCCAGGGTCAGGGAAGTTCTCAAACGTCTCGAGCAAACTCTCTTCCTCCTTTGGCAAAGGTTATCAGCATGGAGGACCCTGTTGGGGAGCACTGGAGCTACCAGTCTTGAACCCTGCCTTGGTGCGCCTTTCGTTCATCTGCATTGAATAAACAAACCAAGAATCAGAATCGATATATATATATATATAATATTATCACCATCACCGCATGGGCATCGATCGACATGTCCTCATGTTTATCGATCGACGACGCCTCATGGGCATCGATCGACGACGCCTCATGGGCATCGATCGTAGCGGGATCGCGAACCATGGGATAAAAAATCCAAAAGAATAACTTCAAATGGTGCAAATCATGTGTAAATATGGTAGATAGTTCCTAATCTAGTAATCCAACACCCTATAGTGTTCTAAATTCCGGCCTAACATGATAAAAATTCGATTTTTCTACAAAAACCTAAAATTTTCCCTAAACTATGGGATTTAAAAGATCGGTTGATTTAGTGAATTATACAGTAAGAAAGGGAGAAAATCGAGTGATTAGGGCTCAAGAACGAGCAAAATCAGCCAAAAATCAAAAGAGAAATCAAGTGTATACTCGTTTTGTGTTTTGGCGGTTTTGAGAAAAGTGATTTATTAAATGGGGTGGTGTCGAGTTAACCTACTCGACAGACGACCGTCGATCGACGGTCCTATAGGGGCGTCAATCAATTGTCAGTTCGACGACTACTTTTTGCTTAATAAATATGTAAATGCAGAAATAATTATTTATTAATTTAAAATTTCCAAGAAATGTTATTTTTAAGATTCAGTGGGTTGCCTCCCACTCAGCGCTTGTTGAAAGTCATAAGCTTGACGAGAAATTGGCTTAATATTCGGGGTCAGGCACCTCCAGACGTATCGTCTAAGTGTGCGAAATTTCGGCCTCAGCCCAGTAATGTTTCACTCTCTGCTCATTCACCATGAAATCCTTTCCTTTAATATTAAATAGGACGACTACCCTACTAGGTGTAACTTCTTTAACGGTGAAGGGTCCAAACCAACGAGAACAAAGTTTTCAGGGAAAAAAAGTTAAACGTTAGTTATACAAGAGTACTTGATGGTTCGTTTCGAAATGCCTAGAAATTATTTTCTTGTTGTGATAGGATTTTGTCCTTTCTTGTATAACTTTGAGTTCTCGTAGGCGTGATGCCTACTTCCGTCTAGCTCATTTAGCTGAATCAATTTCTTTTATGCAGCGGGCTTAGCAGTGAAATTTATCCTTTTGATGGCCCATTCTGCTGTATGTGCCAATTCTACTGGGAGATGGCATGCTTTACCATAGAGTAAGTGAAATGGGGTAGTCCTTAACGGTGTTTTAAATGTTGTTCGGTATGCCCAAACCGGATCGTCAAATTTTAGAGACCAGTCCTTTCGGGGTGATCCTACCGTATTTTCTAGAATTTCTTTGATTTTACGAATTGATACTTCAACTTGCCCGCTACTCTGGGGATGATAGGGAGTGGCTACTCGATGGTCTCGCACATAATTTCGAATAGTAGATCCCAATCTGGTACTTTGACAATAGGGGCAGACACGACTGTGGATTTGGTTTCCTTAAAGGCCTCGAGACATTTAGGTGTAAAATCGAATTTCACCTCTTTGCGCAGGAGTGCAGTGAGGGGCCGAGCAATTTCACTAAAATATTTTATGAATCTCCTATAGAAACCAGCGTGTCCTAGAAAGCTTCTAACATCTTTGAAATTAGAGGGTGGAGGTAATCCAATCATTACTTCAATCTTTGTCTTGCCCACCTCAATTCCGGCTACTGAGACCTTGTGTCCTAGGAGAATTTCGTTGTTGACCATAAAGTGGCATTTTTTGCCATTTTAAAACCAGATTTTTCTCTTCGCATCTAGCTAGTACCTTGCACAGGTTATCGAGACATGCTTTGAATTTTGGACCGTATCTGAGAAATCGTCCATGAAAACCTCCATGAAATCCTCAATCATATCGGTGAATCTCGACATCATGCCTCTTTGGAAGATCGCAGGGGTGTTACAGAGGCCAAAAGGCATTCTGCGATATGCGAACGTTCCATAGGGACAAGTGAAGGTGGTCTTTTATTGATCATCCGGATGTATGGGAATTTGGAAAAATCCTGAATACCCGTCTAGAAAACAGTAGTACTTGTGGCTTGCCAGTCTTTCTAACATCTGGTCCATAAAGGGTAAGGGAAATGATATTTTCTAGTGGCAGCATTCAATTTCCTGTAATCGATGCACATCCTATGTCCGGTGACCGTTCTCATAGCAATCAATTCGTCTTTGTCATTCTTTACCACCGTAATTCCACCTTTCTTTGGAACAACATGAACCGGACTAACCTAGTTGCTGCCCGGATAGGGTAGATAAAGCATGCTTCTAAAAGTTTCACGATTTCCTTTTTTACGACTTCCTTCAGGTTGGGATTAAATCTCATCTGATGCTCGAAGGATGATTTGGATTCATCATTAAGGTGAATTCTACGCATGCATAAATCAGGAGAGATTCCTGGAATGTCATCTAACGAGTAGCCGAGAGCCTTGCGGTGTTTCCACAATTTGTTCAGCAACAATGCCTGCTCTCCGTTCTTCAAGTTTGCATTTATGATGACAAGGTAGGAGTTCTCGTAAAGGAAAGCATATTTAAAACCAGCGGGAAGCGGTTTAAGCTCGATTTTAGGTGCTTTTTCTTTGCTCCAGTCATCAGGTACGGTACACTGTCGATAGACGGTTGTATTGGGATGTCGATCGATGGGAGTGGATAGATTGAGTTCCTCAATATCGACTTTGAAGACTTCCTCTGTGGCGTCCATCAACCTTGTATACTCTCCATTTTGGTCATCGGTCGCAAAGATGTTTCCTTCAGGATAAGTAATTGCTCTCTCAAGAGGATCGTTTGAGCATGTGACCATGAATGACTCCTCTGCGAGGTCGGAGAGATAATCGATATGGTAGGTTTGACCATTGATCAGAGGCTTCTTTATTATTTGTTCCATGTCAAATACCATCGGTATCTTTTCGATGTTGAGGTATACGCCCTCCTCTGACATCAATGATCGCTCCGACAATGGCCAGGAAAGGTCTTCCTAAAATAATCGGATTCCTGGGTTCTTGTTCGTATTTCAGCACTATGAAATCTGCGGGTATATCGCAGTCATGAATGCGTACGTGCACGTCCTTGAGCACGCCTTCCGGAACCCTAGTGGATCTATCAGCTAAGACAAGAGTAACCATGGTAGGTTTAAACTGTATTAATCTGAGGGTGACTGCAACTGAATAGGGCATCAAGTTTACGCTAGAGCCTAAATCGCAGAGAGATCTTTGAATCTCTCATCGCTAATAGTGCAGTCAGAACAAAACTATCGGGATCAGGGAGTTTAACTGGAGCTTTTGCTTGAATAATTTTGCTCACTTCTTCGGATACCATCATCACGCAATGCTCTGATTCCTGGAATCCTCAAGATGCCGCATCTTTTACCATATGCTTGATAGCAGACGAGATGTGAATGACCTTGCTGAGCGGCATCTCACTGCTTAATTTGTCAAACGCTTTCTTGCATATTGCTTTATAGAGCTACTTCTTTTTCTGATTAGCCTTTTTGGAGGAAAGGGGGGGGTTTTGCGTGGTAGATCGTTGTTCTAACTGGTTCGGTTGGTTCTGGATGGGAGTGTCGCTTGATTCTTTCTTTAGCACGTCGATCGTTTACGGGTCCGGGTGTCGCTTGATTCTTGGTGAAAAGATGTGATTGATGTCTCCTACCTCCATGATCTTCCCTCTTTAATTATCAAACAATTCTTCAAGATTGTCAGTCTGGTCTAACTCCTCTGTTTCGGAGGCGATCTCGGGAATTTGCTCGTTAGAGACGCGGCACACTTTTTCTTTTTCATATGTCGTGATTTTTGCGAATTCATCGATAGTGATGCTTTCTTCAAAGCTAGGGTGAGTTGTCTGCCACTTCGCAGAGCCAGGGCATTGCAGTAGCTTCAACGATTAGCGTCCGTCCTAGGAAGTAAGAATCCTTCATCTCTCCCGATGGACATAGCATTACTCGCCACTTGGTTGTCGATCCTCTTAATGTGTTCGCTCAGGGTTTCGAATTTTTTTGTCATCTTCGAATATATCAGTCTAACTTCTCGTTGATGTCAACGGCTATCCTACGGTTTCCTGTGAAAACTTTATTCATCTTTGACTTTGAACTTCTTTCATGTCTGTCCACAGTGGTATCGCAGTTGTTTGTGAAATCGTCATTGCGTTCCCTAAATCATTGATTATCTAGACTCATTTATTCAGAGAACTCAACTCGCTTTTCGAGGTTAGGAAAAACAGCATCTTCCAGAAGGCCCACAACAGATGCCAGAGTCTTTCTAACTCGGATTGAGGGCTCCTCTCTTTCGGTATCTCTCCTTTCGAAAGTTTGACCTAAGGCTATGTTTTCTATCAGCTTTTTAGTGCTTGCGGGGTTTCGGGTGCCGAAGTTCCTCTCGCTCACTGTATCTAGGATAGTTTTGATAATCTAGGTTTAGTCCTCTATAGAAAGTATTGACGAGTTGGGACTCTGAGAATCCATGGTGAGGGAATGAAAGTTGGTAGTTCTTGAATCTCCCCCATGCGTTTTTAAAAGATTCAAGGCTACCTTGAACGAAAGTGGATACCTCTGTTTTCGCTCCCCAGTATCTCGCCTCAGTAAAGAAGTGATTGATGAAGTTGCTTCTAATGTCCATCCGACAAATTAGGGATCCTGGTGGTAGCTGGTTCAGCCACCTCCTGGCATCACCTCCAAAAGATAAAGGAAAAAATTTGCAGCGATTGAAATCGCAGTTAACCATGTCTTCTAGCATCTCGATGTGATCATTTGGGTGCTCAGTAGGAATACCACTGAATTGATTTTGGCTCGCCATAATTAGGAAGTCTATATCAATCTCAGAGCTTCCTGTATGGTTGTCTGATAATCGAATTGCAGACCTCTTGGAATTGGTTTTGTTAGGGTTTAGGTAATTGAGAATTGGCAATTCATGCTTAAATTTATTCTTAGGATATTTAGTGATTTTATCAGGGATTGCAGCCACCTGATATTCAACAAGTTGGCTTGCTTCGTTGCTTTCATTTTTGATCGGTTGTCTCAAGACTATATTCTAATTGTCAAAATCAGTAAAGGTGTACTTACCTGCTTCTGGCTGATTGGTATCGATCGATGGCGGTGGAAGGGTGTCGCCCAACAGTTGTAGACTCGTCAAGCGCCTCCAGATTCTCTCCGTCGAACGATTCTTGTTGTCCCGAATCTATATTCTCACCTCGTAAGTACTTGTGTCAAAGGAAAAGGGGAACAATAATGTAGCAAACAGTAAAGTAAAAATCTAGACAATATTCTAAAACGAAATCTAATGGCAATACGAAAGAGTCTCCGACAACGGCGCCAAATTTATGTGGGGTTTTATATCGCTCTCAGATTAACCATATTACCACTTTTACTCTCTCAAATAAGAGGTTCAGTGTAGTACTTAGGGCTCGAATCCACAGAGACTCTAGGATTGCACAATAGATTTATTGTTGTCAAATTAAAGCTAGAAAATTAGTAATAATAGCAAACAAGTGATTTCAAGATTGATTTGGTTTGTGAAGTTTAAGGGTGAAGACTTAGGAAAAAATCTCAGGTAAGATTTGGCAATGCAGATTAATAGAATGCTAGGGTTTTAATTAAGTACCTTTCTTGAACTCAAACCTTAGGGTTTAGGAGATCGCTCTCACGCATATCGGATGAGTATCGATCGTTGTCCATATAGTGGTATCGATCATTGTCCATATAGTGGTATCGATCTATGCTCTTTCTAAATGGTACTGGTTTCGCGGCTTGATAGGTTCTCTAAACTTCTAATTCAACTCTCATTTATTATTAGTTATTTAAATTGTTTAAGATAGGTTCACTGTCATAACCAGGGTCTCGTTTGTGCTATGGAACCCTAACTCAGAAGATTGAAGTGATCAAAATCAACTTAGAATTAAGAGGAACTTAAAAAGATAACCAAGAAGATTACCCTAACAATTCTATAAAATGAACAAGACATTACTACCATTGAAGAACCCTAAATCTAACAATTAACTACTCAAACATACCAATGAAGAACATGATTAAAGTCTGAATAAATTGCATTAAATAAACTCAATAAAGAGATAAGGAGTTCAAGATCTTCTCTTTAATCAGGTTCAGATCTATCTATCCAATAGATGTATCATGGTGTTCCAACTCTTAGAACTAAATCTTTGGTGGCTCTCTAAACTAAGATAGAAAACCCAAATAAATAGCCTATATTTTGGCCAGGAACTTGTCTTGCAAATGATTAGACTTCTTGCTAAAACTTGTAATTACTCAGGTCTTCATAAATCTCTTGGCCGACTTGGCCGTCGATCAACACATGATGTGTGACGTCGATCCATGCTTCATAAATAAACAATATCTGACTCTGAGTTTTTCGCTGAGCATCCTAAATACTCCAAAATAGCCCAAAAGCTCCAATTGCTTTCAATGAGTACCTAGACCTGTAAATACTCCAAAACGTAGTCTAGACACACGTAATAGACCCTGAATAGAGCCTAGAACATGGCCTAAAACTGGTAATAAATAAGTTATATCAGGTTCCAATACAAATCTTTGAAGGAGTTCAAATCTTCTCCCCTAAACTACTAAAAATCAAGAAAACTAAAAGCTGTAAAACTGAAACGTGCGTTGGGTCTCGTCTCTTCTTCCTAAACAATGGCAAAACCTATATAAACTAGGTCAAAACTCGTCCAAGGGCATTCTCTTAATTTGTCTTGACTTGGGGTTGAAGTCGGCCATTACTTTGCGAGTGGGCCGTCGATCGACAGCTAGTACGCCCCGTCGATCGATGGTCATGCTTGACTTTAACTCGTACTTAGCTGAATGTGAACAGCTACTGGATATCTCTCTGAATACACTAACAAGCTCCATGATCTCCATAATGCTCCAAAACGTACATGGAGCTGTAAAGACTCTAAAACATAGTCCATACACACATAGTAGACTCCAAATAGGGTCCAAATGATGGTCTAAAACTGGTAAATAACAAGGTCTATCAACTCCCCCAGACTTAACTTTTTGCTTGTCCTCAAGCAAAACAACGGTAGCCTGTGATTGAGGCTTGAAAAGCAGGGACTCACATAATGTATAAGTATAACTATCACCCCCTACTATATTGCAACCACATAAAATAATTCTAATCAAAGATAAACGCTACATGCCATATCTTAGTATAGCAACCAAATCCATTCTACCAGCAACTCAACAAATACTAATTTGACTCACCCCTCTACTGATCTCATTTCTTTGCATAAAAAATAAGTGCAGGCTTTACCTTGGGAGTATCGATGAAAGGTCACATACACTCAACTCCTGCAAATCGGCATACATAGGTACAAAGTCTTTTCTGACCCCTTTCTTCCCTCTTCTCTCTCAATCTTTTTAGATCTCAAACTCAATGGACAATGATGATGTTACAGTCCATCTTACCATCTTATTTTTGATTTTTTTCTAGAAAAAAATTGTAGGATAATATTGGGGTCATCTGTAATGTGCCTACCCCTCGCTTCCAACAAGGTGTGATCATTCCTTTTAATTAGATTATAGGGGTCATTAGTAATGTACCTACCCCTCTGCATCTCATGAAATCATCTCAATCTACTCTTTTATAAATCTTGAAGAGAGAGTGAAGGGAATCAAAAATACACAGACTAGTACCTTACAAACTTGCAGAAGGAATCCAATCTGATGTATGCGAAGCCCGAAAGCAAGCAAAAGAGTCAATATTAGGTTGGAGATCAACTTTGGTTCCTTCAAAATTTCCTTGTAAGTTCGATCTAATGGAATGATGATCCACTTTGGCATCTCTAGTAATCTCTGCAATCAACATGTCTCAGAATGGTGCTATAGTGTGGTTAGTCAATAAATAAGGTCTGATCATAATCCCCTTCTTGCCTCAATAAAATTTTTATTCGAAAAACCTAACAATTAAAAAGTCAAAATAAGTAAAAGCCTTAGAAAACCTCCCCCAGACTTAAATAACATTGTCCCCAGTGTTATCCCGTCCGGCTCGGTTAAGGAAAACTAAATAATAAGTAAAAGGTAGAGAGAAAGTCGAGGTTACCAAACTCTGTAAGGAGTGTCGACCGATGGTGAGTGATGATTGTCGATCGATGGTAAACCATTCAAGCCGTCAACCGATGGTTATATGTTGGTGTCGACCGATGATGGTTTCAAACTTTTCTAATCCTTTTTTGAAAACCTAAAGTAATTAAATAAAAACGTAATTAATAACTAAATAATGATAAATCAAATTAAAACTTACTATACAGTGGGTTTCCTCCCACTCAGTGCTTGGTTATTGTCTTAAGCTCGACGTTTGGACTTTTGGACTAGTAAGGTGGTTTATCGAACAAATGTGGAAAGCCGGTATCCACATACTCTCTGCTTATCTCAAACCATGCACTGATGAAACTTCTCACAGCTTCTTTTGCCCTGGTTCTCTGGTTGTCCATCCTTCTCTGAGCAATCCCCATTGTACTCATCCTTTCCTCGAGCGTTTGAATGCATCCCATAAACATATTAAGCATAGCATCTGTGGGCTCTGAAATAACATCCAATTACAGGTAGAAACTATCCCTCATCAAGTCTTGAGAAAGGTAAACTCAATCAAGCTTGTCATCCAATAATTTCTTTGTTACTAGCCTGCCTAAGTGCTGTGTGATGACTATCGATCGATGGCCTAGTGTTTCCGTCGGTCGATGCTGACCTAATTGCCTCAATTGATTGTTGTTGTCTAAAGAGATTCCTTGATCCATTGGCCATTGCGAGTATGTCTGCTATATCCTCCTTGGATACATTGAGAAGTCTTCCATCCATTGCTCGTGCATGTCCATCTGGGTCCCTAATAATTCGAAACTCATATGGTGATCGATGTTATATTCCAGGTTCCATAGGATCCTCTGAAATTTCCAGCCTCCTTTAGTGCAAGAAAACGGTACTCGTTTGGTTCCTCTTCATAATTGGCGGTGTCGTAAGGGTTAGCCACCACACGGTATTGCTGTCCAATGTAGACTACGTCTTCTGGACTGTCTTCTTCGTTCGGATGAGTGTAGGTCGATTGTTGAAGATGGGTATCGATCAATGCCAAAGGGTGGGTTCCATTCAGGTTCTGTATGTAAGGGCCGTCGACCAATGTCAAGGGTTGGGTATCGATCGATGCTGTGTCCGCAGACTCCTCCTCTTGGTCGTAATTGCAGAAGCATGTAGCAATTAAACCTGGATCATCACCCAATTGTATTAGAGTAGTCTCGTTCTTGACTTTAACAGGTTTATAAAAATTATTTGGATCAATTATGGATAGATACAACTTGTTTGTCTTCATGTCGCAGATAGCTCCCGCTGTGGCCATGAATTCTCTTCCAATAAGTAAGGAAGAGTTCCAGTCAATCTTTATATCTATCACATGGAAGTCTACTAGGATGAAGGCGTCGCAAATCTGCACTGGAACATCTCTGGCTATCCCTCCTAAATTCACTTTGGAACACTCCACAAAAGTGAATGAATCACTAGAAGGCTCCACTTTAAGGCTCAGCTTCTCTGCCATAGTTCTAGGCATGATGCTGACTGCTGATCCAGTATCGCAGAGGGCATAGGCATACTCGTGGCCTTTGACAAAACATGGAATCACGAACTTTCCAAAGTAACTTTTCTTCTTGAGAGTGATCCTCTGCTTCAGCTTCTCTCTGAGGCCAATGAACATGCGCTATATGTTCTCATTTGTCTCCTTGGATTCCCTGAAAAACATCCACAATCTATAAGTATAGTACGCTTCATCAAATTGAGTATCTAAAGGAATTTTAAAAACTCTTTTACTAAAGTCATCTAACTCTTTGTCAGTTGCTTCTCTGCCCAGATGTTTAGGAATCTTTTGCTTCATTCTGGGTGTCTTTCTGTTGCTTTATCAACTATCATTGTCTCAGCTATATCAGCGTTCTGTTCTGGTGTCTCCTTACTCGGATGTCTGACAAACAAGCTTGCATTCAGACTTGGTAGATGAACTGATTCTGCTGTTGAAGACCGTCAATCGATTTTGATGTCTTCACGTCGATCGATGTTCGAAGACTCACACTATCGATGCTCAGGAATGGGTGTCGAAAGACACCAGTGTGAACTGCTGAAAGACATAGCAATTTCTACTCGAAAATCTCCCTCTTGGAGCTGTTCTCTATTCACCTCTGGCCAAACATCTTCACCTATCAATGCACTGACATGGTGTTTCTGACCAGCTTCCTCTTTCTCCTTAATTAGTGTCTCATGTGTCTGAATGGCCTCATTTTTCTGGACCACTTGATTCTCCAACTTCTTGACATGAGTGTTGAGAGTCTCAAACTTTGCGTTAAGGTTGTTGTACAGAGCATCGATCTTTCCATTGAATTTCACAGTCATCTGCTACTTCTGCTCCAATACTCTGTCAACCATAGCTTCTAACTTGCTCTGTGAAGTCTGGTTGTAGTTGCTCATGTGGCCACCATATGAGTTTTTGTAGTAGCCCTAATTTTCCTGTCTCTGAAAACTGTTTCCACCAACAAAATTCTCTTCTTCTTCTCCTCCTCCTCCTCCTCCTACTCCTCCTCCTCCTCCTCCTCCTCCTCCTCCTCCTCCTCCTCCTCCTCCACCTCCTCCTCCTCTTCCTCCTCCTTCTCCTCGTCCTTCTTCTTTTTTTTTCTTCTTCTTTTCTAGCGCCAAGTTCAAAATAAGCCTTGTTGCTTCTTCTCGACTCCTAGTGCTGAAATTCCCTTCACGAAGCCATCTAGTACTACAGATCGATACCTCCAAAGAAGGTGCTAAGTAGTTTCACCTCGTTGAAATTGTGGTGTGGGAACTCTCTTTGGTAGGACTTGAATCTGAAACAAGAGCTTCTGAATAATTCTCCAGGTTCTTGTGTGAATGTAGCGATTATGCTTCTCAAGACTCTTCTCGCGCATAATCAAAGAAATTGCGCAAAAATGCATTATTGATGTTTGTCTAGGATGTCAGAGATCCTGGTGGTAGCTGCTTAAGGTTATGTGAAGCCTCTCCAGCAATTGAGTACCTGAAGAGCTTACAAAACAGATAGTCCTCAGGGACTCCTTTGGTTTTAATAACAGATACAAGATCCTCAAACCGCTCCAGATGATCCATTGGATGCTCATGTCGTGATCCATGGCTGGGTGTCTGCGCAACAAGAGCGAAGAAAGACAATTTGATATCAAAGTCGTTCCTCTAGAAAGCTGGAGGATGAATAGCGGATCTGTTAGCATAGAACTGGTCTGGACGATTGTAGTCTGCAAGTTTCCGTTGAGAAGTTTGAGAATTAGCTTCAGGTCGAGCTACTGCAGCATCAGCTTCTACTTCTGGTTCAGTGATTACAGCCCCCTGATAATCAATTCTCTGACTTGTTGCATTACGCAGATGACCTTCAAGTTCATACAGGTCTCCTCTCTCATCTCGGACAACAATTAAAGTCGCAACCATCTGAACTCGTGAACTACAATCGATCAATGTCGTGTTGGTGCTGTCGATTGATGATGGTAGTGAAGAAGAGTCGATCGGCGGTTGAATGCCGCTGTCGGTCAATGCATGTCGTATCTTTTTGTGGATTGAGCATTCGAATACAACCGAATTTGAGAAGAGTAATTCCTGGTTCTTGTTGTTGCTGCTACTGTTGGACATGCACCTGAAAGACAAGAAAAATAAATTATTAGTAACTTGCAATAATGAAAAATCCTAGACTAAACCAAGGAAATAAATTTAAGGGTGATCCTTTCTCCCTTGCAAGGGCGCCAAATTTGACCGCATGCGGGTTAATGTTTATATTATGCAATCTGTCAAACTAATCTTATGAACTACTCTTGCCAAGAGAGGTCAAATTGCAGTACTTAGTGATCGAATCCACAGAGAGCGAGGGCACACAATAGATTTCTATAATTCTAATGGTTAAGCTAGGCAATGCAAATATGGAAAACGCTGGATCTAGAGTTTCAGGCAAGTGGATTATAATGGATAAGATGCAGGGAATTATTAATCTGTGAGGAAAATAAATGTTAACTAGTCTGACCCCCTCTTGTCCCAACTCTCGTATGCGGACAGAAGTACACCGTTGATCGACAATTAAGGCCGAGTGTCTATCGACGCTAATCAGACAGAAAGTTCGTCTACTATGATAATTAGACCAGCTCTCGCATGCATCGAACAACCTATCTCAATGGAATCAATTCTGGCAAAGAACCTACTCCTGTAGTTGTCCATGTCCTCTGTTCAGGTTTCTAGTTAGCTACTCTAGAACGTAAGCATTAAACACAATTCCAAAGAATAATATTACTTCATCCTAGCAATCTTATTTTGGGCTAATTCATCAGTACCATTATGAACCCTAAATCTAACAAGTCAATTATTCAGACAAGATCAAAGAAAGCATGATGAACTGAATAATACAATGCATGGAATAATAATTGGGGTTCCAATACAAATCTCTGAAGGAGTTCGGATCATCTTCCCTAAACTACTAAAAATCATGAAAATTAAAAGCTGTAAAACTGAAACGTGCGTTGTGTCTCGTCTCTTCTGCCTAAATCCTTCTCGTAATTCTTCTTGACTTGGTCTTGAAGTTGGCCATTACTCTGTGTGTGGGCCGTCGATCGACCGCTAGTTACTCCGTCAACTGATGGTCATGCTTGACTTCGACTCGTACTTAGTTGAATGTGAACAGCTACTGGATATCTCTATACTCTAACAAGCTCCATGATCTCCATAATGCTCCAAAACGTACCTTGACCTTTAAAGACTCTAAAACGCAGTCCAGACACACATAGGAGACTCCATATAGGGTCCAAATGATTGTCTAAAAATGGTAAATAACAAGGTATATCGCTTGATGCTAAGGCTGCTAGGGCATCGGGCTGGGCATTTTCCACTCAGGGAATTTGGGTGAGAGCGAATTTATCGAATTTTGTAGTTGGGTCTAGGATAAGTTTTAGGTATGCGTCCATCTTTTCGTCCCTTGCCTCGTATTCCCGCTGTATTGATTTGCTAATAGCTGAGAATCGTAGTACGCGTGGATATTGAGTATCTTGAGACCATGAGCTAGCCGCAAGCCTGCGCCAAGAGCTTTGTTCTCAGTTTTATTGTTTGAAGCATGAAAAATTAGTGGGAATGACTGTTCCAACAGTTCTCCAGTCAGTGACGTGAGTATGACTTCGATTCTTGAGCCTTGTATGGACGAAGATCCACCGACGTGAAGGGTCTAGGTTGAGTCCATTTCTTGGTTTGTCGTTTCCTCCACAAGGAGTTCTACCAAGAAATCAATGAGTACTTGTGATTTTGCACAAGTTCTCGTTCGATACTCAATATCATATTCTCTCAGCCCGACCTCCCACTGTGCTAATCTCCTTGATTGAATGAGACTACGATCGCGTGTGACTGAAAATACGGTCTTAGTTTTTGGTCCAACCTTACGATAGTGAGTGCTAGTTTTTCCATTAGCGGGTACTGTGACTAGGCATCCAACAAGGTTTTACATACGTAAAATTTGGTTTTTACTCGCCGCGTTGTTCTCTGATGAGAGCCCGGTTATGGCCGTCGTCGATACAGCGATATACCGAAATGGAGACTTTCTTTCGACGGGTTTTGCGAGAACTGGGGGAGTGGTCAAGTAATGCTTCAGTTCTAGGAACGATTTTTTGCATTCCTCGAAACACTCAAACTTTTGGGTTCCTCTCAAAGTGTCGTAGAAAGGTATGCATTTGTTAGTTGATCGCGAGATGAAGCGATTAAGTGCCGCGACTCTCACGTTATTGGTTAGCTTTGATTCCTCGATTTTTGACAAGGTATCCAAGAAATCCCCCCCACTCCCGATGCTACCGCGAACCTGCATTTTGCTGGGTTAAGTTTAATGTTATGCAAAATTTAGGCTCTCGAAACATTCTTGCTGATGGGAAATGTGATCATGATCTTCGAGGGAATTTACGAGCATATCATCGATGTAAACCTCCATATTTTTCGTAGCTGCTCGGAAAACATACGGTTTACGAGTCGTTGGTAAGTCGTGTACGCATTCTTTAGCCCAAAAAGCATTACTTTTTAGCAATAGGTGTTGCGATCTATGATGAACACAATTTTCGCGATCATCGGGGTTCATCATAATTATATTATAACCTGATAAGGCGTCCATGAAAGACTTGAGCTTGTTCTCCACTTTTTCTTCTACCAAGCGTTGATGTGCGGCAGCGGAAAGCTATCTTTTGGACAAGCCTTATTTATATCAGTGAAATCGATACAGACTCGCCACTTCCCGTTTTTTCATTTTACTAAGACGGGATTGGCGAGCCAGTTTGGGTATCTGACCTCTGTTATGGATCTGACTATAAGGAGTTTCTCGACCTCGTCATTGACCGCGGTGGCGCGTTCCGGTTCCAACTTTTGTCTTTTCTCTTTCACAGGTTTGAAAGTCGAGTCGATATTGAGTTCATAACATGTTATGTTGATGTTGATTCCTGTCATGTGTTCCGCAGCCCAAGCGAACAAGTGAAGGTTCTCTTTCAAATAAGCTATAAGCTCTGTTTTTAAAGGCTCACAAATATTAGCGCCAGTTTCAATGCAACGCTCAGGGAAACTCTCATCGAGACAGACCGAAAGAACGGGTTCACAAATTGGTTCGCTCTTTTCTTCCAAGGCTTCGACATTGCCAAAAGATTTCCGTTTCATCTTGTGTTAGGTCACTTCGTTGACAAAAAAAGAATCACTTCATCGACAAAATATTCATGTGTTAGGTCATTCAGACAGTGTTAATCTCAAATGTACAAAGTTGTGATAGATGGTCTAACATGCTAAAACTTTTGAAAACAAACAAAACATCAATTCGTTGAATAAACACTTTTTCTTGGTGTATCACCTAATGATATTTTAAGATACAATACCCTATAATTAATCAAAAACGAAAAGATAATTTTTAAAAACAAATTGAGTAGCTGTGATTCCAACGATATTATATAAAAAACCATAACTAAGATTTAATAATGAAATCAAATGAGAGGAACAAAACTAAAGAGAAGTTCAGATTTCTTGTATAAGGAAATAACTACATATACTAAGAAAATGGAAGGTAACTAAGCACAGAATCCTAAAATCAATATTAATAAACAGCAAAACCATTTTCTTCATCTTAAAAGATCCACATAACAAAGAAGCAAAGAATAAAGGATCAATGGATGGTTTAATACCAACTGAGGTTCTGCGGCGAGAATAAAGGTCCCCATATCCTTCATCTTACACCAAAGATTTTTTGCCGTTTATTTTTTTCGTTTTAATTCTGCGGCAAAACAGACTTGAGATATTTTCCATCTCCCTGGAATGTTTCAGTTCCAAAGGGAGTTGGAAATTTGAGACACAAGTGGTATGTCAACGGTATGGTTTGCATGGTGTTCACTCACTGAACACTCATGATCGCATTATATGATGCAGGGCGATTGAGGACTAAAAAATCCACGACTTTGGTTATGATCCTAGCTTTACCCGTGAGGTTAATCGAGCCGAGGGTCATAGTAGCTTCTCAGGAGAGTCCCACTAATGGGCTCGGACTTTCTGTGATTTCAGAGAGCTCAATTTTCATTCTCTCGTGGGTATTCTTGAAGATGATATCAGTCGAGCTTCCAGTGTCGACCAATACTCACGCGACATCAATATTTTGGACTGTCAACTCGATGATCTTGAGTTAGAGAATTCGAACCCCCCTCCTTCTAGCGCCCAACTGTGGGAACCGAAATTTGCGCTGTCGATTTTAGTTAGTGGAGGAAAGCCAAGATTCTCGATTTTCCCTGAGGGATCCGGATTCCCTGCGTAGACACACACATACGAGAAAGAGACCATAACAAACTTTCGTAAGAAATTTCACAGAGGCGTTTTATTGATTAAGATAAAATATTGTTTACATAGTTTCACCGAAAACAGGATGGATGGAAATTCATCAACAGTGGAGAATAAAAGAACAAAGGAGTAAAACGTTTTAAGTATTGAGAAATTGTGATATAGTGGCAGGATGATACACTTTGGTATCTCTAGTACTCTCTGCAATTAATAAGTCTAAGTATGGTGTTATAGAGTGGTTAGTGAATAATTAAAAAATATATATGACCATAATCCCTTCTTGACTCTATAAAAACTTAAATAATCATATAACATAAAACTCAAAATAAAAAACAATATTAGTAAACCTCCCTCAGACTTAAATAACATTGTCCTCAATGTTATCTCATCCTGGATTGGTAGCAAAACGTAATTCATAAATAAAAAAGCTTAAGGAAGAAACTCGATATCATTCTCTGTCATGAGTGCCGACTGATGGTATGTAGTTGGTGTCGACCGATGATAGATCCTTGTCGGCGACCGATGGTGGTGTGATGGTGTCGACCAATGGTGGTCTTCGAACTTCCTTCTATCTAATAACTTTTTTATTTATAAAAACCTGCTATAAATAAATAAAATTCCAAATTAGTAACAAATAATTTTAAGAAACTTACTAAATAGTGGGTTGCCTCCCACTCAGTGTTTGTTTATAGTCCTTAGCTTAACGTTTAGAACTTTTGGGAATAGTATGGAGATGGATCAACACTTGGTGGAAAACAAGTATCTACATCTTCCTTGCTCATCTCGAACCATGTAACAATGAAGCATCGTATGGCTTCTTCTCCTCTGATTTTGTGGCTGTTCATGTTCTCCTTGGTGATCTCAATTTGACTCATCCTCTCCCGAAGGTTGTCAATGCATTTGTGTAACCAGAAAATTCTGATGTCTGTAGGTTTGGAGATGTCATCCAATCTCCTAGAGATATCTTCGATCATCATGTATTGAGACGCATAAACTCCATCAAGCTTGTCTTCTAGCAGCTTATCTTTTAGTAACCTTTGTCTAAATGGTCCATGTGAAGTGTCGATCGATGTTCGAGTTTGCCCGTCGAACTATGCTGCTTCATCTGCTCCATTTGCGTGTTGTCTCTTAATCATTTGATGAGTAAAGTCAATTTTCTGTTTCATCTCTTCCATGCACGTAGTTAACCAGCCAATACTATTGTTGAACGGGTAGTAGACATCATGGAACCTCTTATAATAGTCATCCATCAACATCTCCTAGGCTCTGTAGATTCCTTGTACCATGTTGTCAACCTATGCTCTGCTGTTTGTTTCTGTCTCTTACATGGGCCTATCAAAGTTCTCTGCATACTCTTGAAACAAAAGCGAGTATGTCTAATGATGGCTGCTCTTTGAAGAATATCTTTGATGTCTTTGTTTGACACATTAGTGATTCGGCCATCTATAGCTCGTGCATTTTCATATCTGTCTCTTGAAATACCATACTCATCTCTTTTCTTCCAACAGAACCTTCTTCTAGTATTGTCCATAGAGGCGACGTATTCTTCTTGAAAAGAAGTATCGATTGATCGTTTAGGTTAACCGTCGATCGATGTTGCATTCCATTTTTCATCGGATCCTCTGAAAACTCCAGATTCTTCTAGTGCAAGACCATGGTACTCAATTACCTCTTCTTCTAACTAATCCACATCATGTTCTCTTTGAGAATGATAGCCATAATCAGCACTGACTTCCGCTCTGTTGTAATACTCGGACTCTTCTTGGTGATGGCTATCGGTCGATGCTGAAGGGTGGTTGTCGACCGACTGTATGTTGTCACCGTCGACTCATTGTATGGGCTGAGTGTCGATCGAGGATCCATCATCTGACTCCTCTTTTACCTCAAAGACGCAGAAACATGTGACTACAAGTCCTGTATCATTACCCAACTCGATGGGAGAAGTTTTATTTTTAATTTTAACGGGCTCATAATAGTTATGTTGATCAATCAGAGATAGATACAACTTGTTTGTCTTCATGTCGCAGAAAACTCCTACTATTGCCATAAATATCTTCCAAGTAGTAGAGATGAATTTCATTATATATGGATATCCATGACATGGAAGTCTACTGGGACTAGGCATTGCCAATATGCACTTGAAGATCTATGACCATCCCTCCTTATTTTACTTTAGAACAATCCAAAAAGTAAATGAATCGCTAGAAGGCTCCACTTTCAGATTCAACTTCTCTGCCATAGCTCGGGTCATGATGCTAACTGATGATGCGGTGTCACAGAGTGCATTAGGATACTCGTGACCTTCGATCAAGCAGGGAAACACGAACTTCCCAGGATCACATCTCTTCTTCAGATTGATCCTCTGCTTCATCTTCTCTTTGAGGTGATGGAACAATCTCCATATATCATCATTTGTTTCCTTGCTTTCCCTGAAAAAATATCCACAACCTATGAGTATAATATGCTTCATCAAATGGAGTATTTAAATGAATTCTGAAAACTCTTTTGGGAAAGCCATCAATCTCTTTCTCATTGGCTTCTCTTCTCAGATGCTTAGGAATCTTCTTTTTCCTCCTAGAATGTCCCTCAGTTTCTTTCTCAACAATCATAGGCTATGATGTATTAGTATACTGCTCAGAAGTATCCACAACCGTATTTCTAGTAACAATGATTAGGCGTGCATTGAGACTTGGTAGACGAACTGTCTTTGACGTAGGACATTGTCAATCGACGCTCGGTTCTCCCCGTCAATCGATGTTCATTGATTCGCATGATCACACTGGTTCTTCCGGGAGTGTTGATCGACGCTCAGCACTCGGTGTCGATAGACACCAGTGCAAACTTCCGAAAGACATGGAGATTTCAACAAGAAAATCTCATTCTAGGAGATTTTCTCTCTTCACCACTTGCCAAAAATCATCATCTCAAGGAATTGACGTGGTGCTTCTGACCAGCTTCTCCCTTCTTAACAAGAGCTTCTTGTCTCCTAATGGCATCACTTGTCAGGACCACTTGATTTTCCAATTTATTCACATGGGTGCAGAGAGTCTCAAACTTGGTATTCAGATCTGAGTACACATCATTTATCTTCTCATTGAAGTCCAATGTCATCTTCTACTGTCCTTCAATAAATCTATCAACCATGGCTTCAATCTTGCTCTCCTGAGTCTCTGGTGGAGAATTCTGGTAGTAAGAAGCTCCATATGTCATGTTGTTTTTTCTGTAGGACTTATGGTGCTGTGAACCCTTGATCTAATTACCCCTCTGACCAGTGCCATAAAAGTTTATGTTGTTGCCATGATTTCCATATCTCTGGAAACCATTACCACCAATGTAGTTCACATTTTCTTCTCCCTTTTCATCACTTCCAGACCCTGGGGTTTCTACATCCTCTGCGAAGCTAACCTGTTTTCTGAGTAACCTTTGAACAATGTACATGTTTCCTTTAACTTCTTTAATATGCTACTTACTCAATCGAGGAACTGATCTTCCTCTCGTAGTCAGTGTTCTTGGTTCTTTTTTTAGATGCCAAGTTTTCAATCAGTTTTGTAGCTTATTCAGACTCCTAGTGCTAAAATTTTCCTCACTATCTGTGTCTAGAGCCATCTGGTATGATAAATCAATACCCCTGAAGAAAGTGCTAAGCAGCTACACTTCAATAAATGCATGGTGTGGACAGTCTCTCTGGTAGGATTTGAATCTGACCAAGGAGCTTCTGAAAGATTTTGTAGGCACATGTGTGAATGTAGCAATTATGCTCCTCAAATCCTCTGCTCGCGCATCATCAAAGATATTACGCAGGAAGGCGTTCTTGATGTCTGTCTAGGATGAAAAAGATCCTGGTGGTAACTTCTAGCCAATATGAAGCTTCTCCAACAAGTGAATACTTGAAGAGCTTGCATAAAATATAGTCCTAAGGAACTCTATTGGCTTTGATAGCATATACTAGATCCTCAAACCGCTATAGATGGTCCATCAGATGCTCAGGTTGTAGACTATGATATGGTGTTTGTGCCACTAATGTGAAGTAGGACGGTTTGATCTCAAAATCTTCCTCCAAAAAGCCGGAGGACAAATGGCTGATCTGTTGGCATATAATTGATCTAGATGATTGTAGTCAGCCAAAGTTCTGGTTCGAGCAGCTTGGGCATTAGCTTCAGGTTGAGCTAGTGCAGAGTCTGCTTATGTTTCTGGTTCAGGGATTGCAGCCCCCTAATCATCTATCTTCGGACCTCCTGCGTTTTGCCGATGACCTTAAAGAACATACATTTCTCCTCTCTCATCCCTAGTCAGAATCAAAGTCGCAACCATCTCTGCTCACAAAGTACCGTCAATCGATGGTAATGTGATACTGCCGATTGATGTTTGTCCAAGAGAAGTGTCGATCGATGAAGGTGTGTTGCTGTCTATTACTTGACGTTTCCCTTTGCGTACTGTGTTCGAGTGCTGTTGGGTCTGAGAAAAGTAACTCTTGTTCGTTATTGCTTCTGGTACTTCTGGACATGCCCCTGAAAGACAAGAAAAGTAATTTCTAAGCAAACAGTAAATAAAATAAAACTTATACTATACTTGTAGAACAATTCTAATGGCGATTCTTGCTCCCCGACAACAGCGCCAAATTTGATACCACTCAAATTACCCTAAGGAGTGACTTTTACTATCTCAAATCAGAGATTCAAGCTATAGTACTTAGGTATCGAATCACAGAGATCTAGGGCACACAATAGACTTAGTCTTATTATAATTAAGCTAGGCAAATTATGATTTTATTAAGTAAAACAAGTAAAGTAATCAGAATGATTGATTGATTGGGTTTGTAAACAGTTAAGAAAAATAGTTAGATCTAGGGTTTTAGGTAAGTGAATTATAGATGATAGACTAAGGGTTTTGTATCCTAAAACCAAATGCAAACAGTAAGATATCAAGTTATGAATGTACCTATGATTTAAGTCTTTGTTAACAACTCTCGTTGAAAACTCGGAATAGACCATTGATCGATGCTATTGAGATAGCATCGACTGATGCTCACATACATCAAGCATTACGACCTAATTCGATATGTTCACTAAATTTACTAGACCAGCTCTCGTATGTATCTAGCAACCTAGCTCGATAGGATTTATTCAGGTAATGATCTTACTCTTACAGTTTTCAATTATCCTAAGATTAGAGCACTAGTTAGCTACTATAGAACACATGCAATAATCACAATACTGATGAAGGACATTTATTACACTCTAGAAGTTCTATTGTTTGGCTAATTGATATGTGCTCAAATTACTCTAAAGCTACTGATTACTCTCTCACATAAGAGGCTCAGTTGTAATACTTAGGGATCGAATCCACAGAGAGTTAGGGCACACAACATATTTGTTAATCAACTTAGTTAAGCTAGTCAATTAATAAGACTTTAAGATAAGTCAAAAAGGAAATAGTTGGTTTGTAAACAAGTAAGGAAAATATCTAGATCTAGGGTTTTCAAGTAGTGAATTATAATGGACAAAAACTAATGGGGTTTTCAATCATAATACACGAATTCAATTAGTAAAGATATTAATAGTTATATCTATCCTATGGCTAAGCTCAGAGTTTACAACTTTCGTGTGCAAATTCGGAATGACCGTCAATCAATGGTATGCAAACGGCATTGATCGATGGCTTTCTTAGTCAAGCATTAAACTATCAGATTTGATTGGTTCACGTAGAATCACTAGACCATTCTTTCGATTTTTCCTAGTAATTTAAGCTCAACATGATTTATTCAGGTAACCATCCTACTCTCGAAGTGTCAATTATCCTAAGATCAGGGTTCTAGTTAACTACTTTAGAACACAAGCAAAAAGCACAATTCTATTGATAGATGATAGACCATGGATTTTACCACGTTTAGATCATGGTATATGTGCTTTTTAGAATCAATAATATGGATTTGGAGTATGTTTTAGAGTGTTTTCAGGTTCAGGTACGTTCTAGAGAACTTTGGTGATTCTGGAGCTTTTTGAGATGTAGAACTGCACAGACGCGTCAGATGTTCAGCTGTTGACGGAGACCTTATGAATATTAGATTGATCCCATGTTTAAAAAAAGGATATAACTTTGAGTTATCTTTCTAATGCCACCGGTTTGAGGCCAATCAGTATCCTGTAGCAGACGTTATGCCTGGTGTACTAAAGTGTGGTCAGTCTGCCTCGCAAGAAGAAGTTGTCAAAGAGATGAAGGAACGTCGTTCGGCGACACAGCCTTGGTGTCGATCAACGGTGATGCCAGAACTCGGGCCAAGTATATTTCAAGAACGAGTTAAGCCCAGAAGCTACCACAAATTACAAGAATACACATGGACGACCTAAAACCCTATTTATGTGTTTTCTAGGCCATTGTTGACGGCAAGAACCAGTATTCTACGCTTTATTTTATTCATAGTCTTAGATTAGGAGAAAAGGGAGGAACTCTTTCAGAGTCCTATTTCTATTTCATATTTGTTCTTCTATGATATTTGTGACAAATATCATGTCGGAGTAGATCCACCTGCGAGGTTTAGGTTTTTAGGGTTTTAATGGATTAGCCAAAAAATGAATTTCAGTTGTGTTTATTATATCCTTCACATATTTTTTCTTATTGGTTGATTCTAGAGTAATTAACTAGAAACCTGATCTTTGGATATACATGCGAACGTGAGAGCATGATATATTACCTTAACCGAATCCTGCAGAGCTAGGTTGTAAGATACATGCAAGAGCTGGTTTAATTAACTTAGTAAATGATATAGCCTATTTATTACCAATTTTATACCATCTTCTAAGCTCTATTTAGGGTCTATTATGTGTGTCTAGGATATGTTTTTGAGTATATATAGGTCTAGGGAAGTTTTCGAGATAAATGGAGATACTTGGAGCTTTTGGAGCATTTAGAGTAGAAGAATCCGTAACTGACTATTTGAGGAATTGAAGTAGAAGACTGTCGTCGATCGACGACACATCCTTGGAGTCGACCGATGATGAAATACCAAGGTCGATCGATGTTTCACACTTGCCATCGATCGACACCCAACTCGCAAGACAGCCGATTGAAAAGCCCAAGTTTAGAAGACAAATGACAATAATGCCCTGGACGAGTTTTGACCTAGGTTTTAGGGTTTTTATATTTATGCTCATGTATTGAGAGCATGCAGAGTGTGCAAGTACAAGCGTAGGCAAGGCTTGACACAACTCACAAAGCTTTATAGTTTTAGGTTTTTAGGGGAGAAAGTTCATAACTCCTTAGGGAGATTGTATTGGAACCCCAGTATTTTATCTATGCATTTTATTCAGAGTATTGTTCTTTCTTTGGTTATGTCTGGGTAGTCATTAACTAGATTTAGGGTTATATGATAGCAATCATAGATTAACCCAAAAAATAGGATTGCTAGTAAGTTAATATCCATCAACTGAGTTGTGCATAATGCTTGCATTCTATTGCAGCTAACTAGGATCTAGAAAGTAGGACATGGACGACTACAAGAGTAGGTTTTGTGCCAGAATATACTCCATTGAACTCGGATGTTAGGTGCATGCGAGAGCTGGTCTAATAAGTCTGGTAGACTTATCATATCTCATTCATACTTCCTTCTGATTTCACCGTCGATCGACATCAGGCCATAGCCGTCGATCGATGGTCGTTCCTTTTGCACGCATATGAGAGTTGGAGTTAAAAGGGTCAGAATAGTCAATATTTTAGTCCCAGTATAATTACATATATGTGCTTTCTATTCAGTATAACCCATTAGGTTTGAAACCCTAGATCTAGCATATTTACATTCGCATCAAGTTACTTTATTAGAATATTTACATAATTGCATTATTTCCATATTTGAATTATCAGCATATTTCCATATTGCATCTCTACTTCTTGAAAATAAATATTTTCTTAACTGATTATTTGCCACCAATATATATATTCACCTAGCTTAATCTTTAGAAAAAATAAATATATTGGTAGCCATTGCTCTCTGTGGATTCGATCCCTAAGTACTACACATGATCTCTTTTGGAAAGAGTACTATTTGTGTGTTAAAGACTAGGGTTTATTTTATAGTGAATTACTTAGGATATTTATACCCTGCTTGAACAATAAAATCACACATGTCAAATTTGGCGCCGCTGGGGAGCATTGACCGCCATTAGATATAATTTTTAGGATTTAGTCTAGGTTTGTTACTACTTTCAAGTTACTTAATTTTTTTTTCTTTGTTTTCAGGAGCATTCGAAGACACATGAGGAACAATAAAGAACAAGAACTACTATTTTCTGACCCCGATACACTCAAGCGTACGAACCGCAACGAAAGATGACAAGCATCGATCGACAGCAACAACACTGCATCGACTGACACTTCTTTACGGAAAGCATCGACCGACACTGATCACATACCAACGATCGACAGCATCTTACCCGCATCGATCGACAGAAGCAGACGAGTTCAGATGGTAGCGACCTTAATACTGAGTAGGGATGAGAACGGGAACCTGCATGACCAAGATGGTCATCTGCGTAATGCAGCAGATCTAAAGATAGACGATCAAGGGACTATAAACCCGATACAGAAGCAGAACCAGATGCTGCAGCAGCTCTACCTGAAGCTAATGCCCAAGCTGCTCAGAGAACACTGGATGACTACATCCGTCCAGACCAGTTCTACGCAAACAGATCCGCCATTCGCCCTCCAGCTTTTCAGAGGAATGATTTTGAAATCAAGCCCGCCTTCTTCGGACTTGTAGCACAAACACCTTACCATGGGTTATGACATGAGCATCCCATGGATTATCTGGAGCGATTTGAGGATCTAGTTACTGTAACCTCTTTAAGTGCTCACTTGTTGGCGAAGCTTCATATTGGCTTAAGCAATTACCACCAGGATCCCTTAGATCCTGGAATGACATCAAGAATTCTTTCTTGCTTAACTTCTTTGATGATGCAAGAGCAGAAGATCTGAGGAACAAGATTGCTACTTTTTCACAGGAACCCTCAAAGTCTTTCAGAAACTCCAAGATGAGATTTAAATCACACCAAATAGATTGTCCACACCATGGTTTCAACAAAGTGAAACTTCTCAGCACTTTTTTTAGAGGTACTGGATTACAGTACCATATGGCTTTGGACACAGCTAGTGAGGAAAATTTCAGCACTAGGAATCCTGAAGAAGCTACAAGGTTAATTGAGAATCTAGCATCCAACAGCAACACCAAGAACAAAAAGTTTGAAAGAAAGAGATAAACTCCAACTATGAGTAAGAATCAGATTGAAGATGTCAAGGAAAAACTGGATAGTGTCAGAAATTCTTTAGGAACCAGGTCACTTTTGTAGAGGTAGAAGCAATAGAGTCTGAAGATGATGAGATTGAAGAAGAGGATGTGAACTACATTGATGGGAATTGTTTCCAGAGACAAGGGAATCAAGGTTTCAACAGGAACTCTTATAGGAATGGTCAAAAGAGTAGGTTTAGTAAGAGTTCACAGCGAACGCCCCTCAACAACAACATAACTTATGGATCTTCTTACTACTAGAATAATCCTCTAGAGACTCAAGAAAGCAAGATTGAAGCAATGGTTGGCATAGTTTTAGAGGGACAGCAGAAGATGACTATGGATTTGAATGGAAAGATAGATGGGCTGTATCTCAACCTCAACACCAAGTTCGAAATCTTAACACGCATGTGAAGAAACTGGAGAATCAAGTGCTGCAAAAAAGTGAAACCATTAGGAGACATGAGAGCCTGAAAAAGGAGAAAATTGAGACTGGATAGAAGCACCACGTCAAGGCATTGATTGATAATGATTCCTAGCAGGAAGTTAAGAGAGAAAGGCACCTAGAAGGAGATTTACGTGTAGAAAGTTCGATGTCATTAGGCAGTTTGCATTGGTGTCGATTGACACCAAGCTATGAGCATCGATCGACAAAAAATCCTACGGCATCAGTGGCTTTGTGTGAATCAACTAACGTCGACCGACACCTACCTAAGACAGTCGACCGACAGAGACACAGACAAATTGATCGACAGTGGGACCTGAGAATCGATCAACAGATGAAGAACCGGTTCGACTACCAAGCATCACTACGAATTTGATTGTGCGTCCAACCAGAACGGTTTCAGAACAGTATACTGACACATCTAAAAGTATGGATCTTGATAGAGAAGATGAGGGACACTCCAAGAGGAAGCAAAAGATCCCCAAACATCTATGCAGAGAACCAAATGAAAAAGAGATGGATAGCTTTACCCAAGGAGGATGTAGCAGATGCCCTTATTATGGCTAATGGATTGGATAATATATTTGGACATCAGTAGCAGCCATCGATCGATGCACACCATTCAGCATCGATCGATATTGAGGAGCATAGGACCGAGCTGGTCATATGACAATCGATTGACACCAACATCCGGACATTGATCGATTGGCATTTCGAGCAAGAGCAAGGTACAAGAGCTTTCGATACTGAATGCAACAGACTTTTCCGCTGGTAAAAGAAATATTAGTATGGCATATACAGAGATGTGAATGGTAATGCACGAACTATAGACGGAAGGGTAGTGAATGTGAAAGCTGAAGACATTAGAGCAGTTCTAAAGAGAGATAATTTGTTTAAACAGAGCTACACATATTTACCAGAACATGCAGCAAGAATCGCTATGTCTAGGAAGGATCAAGAGACATACAACAGAGACGAGATTGATGATATTGTGAATGCGATCTACAGAACTCAAGATTTTTCATTGGATGATTTCTACAAGAGGTTGGATGATGTCTACTATCCTATAGACACCTGCCTCACCGATTTGACTGCACGCACGGATGAGATGAAGCAAGATTTGGATACTGTTCAAAGACAGCATGTGATTGGGACAGACAACCGAGCATCGATCGACGGCAACAACTGGCCATCGATCGACACTGAAGACAATGAGCAGAAGACTGCAGCAGAATCAAAATTGGAAGATAGGTTCGCTGAGATTGCATTTTCTTAGAGCCTAATGAAGGAAGACATTTTTCAGCAATTGGAAGATTTATCAGAGACTACAGCTGCCAGACTTAGAATGCTACAGCGCAGTATTGAGAAACTAGAAAAAGGGATGCATCCAAAGGACTTTTTTCAGAACAGTTACAAGGAATGAGAAAACCAGAGGAGATGAGGTAGTAAGGAGCTTCATCAGTACATGGTTTCAGAAGAGCAAAGAAGATGTAGACACTTATTTTCCAAGTGTAGATCCCACTTCATACTAGTCAGAGAGTTCTAAACGTCGAGCTAAAGACTATAACCAAGCGCTGAGTGGGAGGCAACCCACTGTTTAGTAAGCTTTTATTTCGTTTTACTTATACTACTACTTATTTCGAGTTTTATTTTGTTTTATAGACTGTTTGAGCCACCATCGATCGACACCATAGAGGCACCATCAGTCGACATTGTATCGATACTCTTTCATAGAGTCTGGTATCGAGTTTTACTATTTAATCTATTTACTTACGATTTAATTTTTCCTAACTAATCCGGGGTGAATTACGCTGGAGGCAGTGTAATTTAAGTATGGGGGAAGTTCGCTAATGCTATTTAATTTTTTTGAGTTTTATTTGCTATATATATAAGTTTTCAAAAAGTTTTATTGAGTCAAGAAGGAGACTATGATCAAGATTTATTATTGACTAACCACAATTTAGCACCATTTTTAGAAGGTTGTTGCACAGATTACTAAAGATACCAAAGGGGATCATCCTGCCACTATATCAAACTTGCTTAGAAAGTTGGAAGGAACCGAAGCTGATTTCCAACACTACTCCCGACATTATTTGCTTGCTTTGGGGTTTGGTATACACTAGATCAGATTCCTTCTGCAAAATTGTAGGTACAAGTCATTGCATCTTTGGTTCCCTTCTCACTTTCTCTTCAGCATCTACCTAATAGCTTAAAATATTGAGATGACATCTCGAGATGCAGAGGGGTAGGTAATTACCTATGACCCCATTATTATAATTCGGAGGAACGATCCCACATTGTTGGAAGTGAGGCGCATGTACATTACCGATGACCCCACTTTTGGCCTACAACTTGCCCAAAAAATCAAAAGAAAAGAAAAGAAAAATAAAAAGAAAAGAAGAAAATAGAAGAGGAACATCGAAAAAGATATGGCAAAATGGACTGTATCAGCATCATTGTCCATTAGAGAAAAGAGGGAAGAAAGGAATTAGAGAAGACTTTGTGCCTAGTTGTTCAGATACTTGCAGTGGTTGAGTCCATGTGTCCTTTGATTGATATTTCCAAGGTAAAGGCTGCACTTTATTTTATGCAAGGAAATGAAATCTGTAGAGGGGTGAGTCAGACCAGTATTTGCTAAGTTGTTGGTAGACCGGATTTGGTTTCTATACTAGGATACTGTATATAAAGTTTCTCTATGATTGACGATAAGAAGTGGTTGCAACAAAGTAAGGTGACAGTTATACTTAGACATTATGTGAGTCTCCGTTTTTCAGAAACTCTTTCACATGCTTAGTTTGCTTGGGGACAAGCAAAAGGTTAAGTCTGGGGGAGTTGATATAGCCTATTTATTACCAGTTTTAGACCATGTTCTAGGCTCTATCTAGGGTATATTATGTGTGTCTAGGATATGTTTTAAAGTATTTACAGGTCCATGGACGTTTTCGAGATAAATGGAGCTTTTGGAGCATTTAGAGGAGAAGAACCCGTAGCTGACTATTTGAGGAGTTGAAGTACAAGACTGTCGTCGATCGACAACACATCCTTGGAGTCGACCGATGATGAAAGACCAAGGTCGATCGATGTTGCACACTTGCCATCGATCGATGCCCAACTCGCAAGACAGCCGATTGAGAAACCCAAGTTTAGAAGACAAATGACAAAAATGCCATTGACAAGTTTTGACCTAGGTTTTAGGGTTCTTATTTTTATGCTCATGTATTGAGAGCATGCAGAAGGTCCATGTACATATGTAGGAAAGGCTTGACACAAATAACAAAGCTTTATAGTTTTAGGTTTTTAGGGGATAAGGTTCATAACTCCTTAGTGATATTTGTATTGGAACCCCAATATTTTATCGATGCATTCTATTCAGACTATTGTTCTTTCTTTGATTATGTCTGAGTAGTCATCAACTAGATTTAGGGTTGAAGATAGCAAATATGGATTAGCCCAAATATTGGATTGCTAGTTAAGTTAATATCAATCAATTGAGTTGTGCTTAATGCTTGCATACTATAGTAGCTAACTAGGATCTAGAAAGTAGGACATGGACGACTACGAAAGTAGGACATGGACGACTACGAAAGTAGGTTATGTGCCAGAATAGATTCCATTGAACTAGGCTGTTAGGCTCATGCGAGAGCTGGTCTAATAAGTCTGGTGGACCAATCAAATCTCGTTTACACTTCCTTCTGATATAACCGTCAATCGACATCACGCCATTGTCGTTGATAGATGGTCTTTCCTTTTGCTCGCATGCGAGAGTTGGAGTTAAAAGGATCAGAATAGTTAATACTTGAGTCCTACTATATTTACATATTTGTGTTTCTTATCCACTATAATCCATTAGGATTGAAACCCTAGATCTAACTTATTTACACTTGCATCAAGTTAGTTTATTAGAATATTTCCATATTTGCATTATTTCCATATTTGCATTATTAGCATATTTCCATATTGCAACTCTACTTCTTGAAAAGGAATATTTCCATAACTGATTGTTTGCCACCAATATATATATTCACATAGCTTAATCTATAGAAAAAAAAATCTATTGTGTGCCATTGCTCTCTGTGGATTCGATTCCTAAGTACGACACCTGATCTCTTTTGGAAAGAATATTATTTGTGTGTTCCGACTCGAGTTAATTTGATAGTGATTTGTTTAGGATATTTATACCCTGCTAGAACAATAAAAACACGCATGTCAGTGAACATATCAAATAAGGTCGTAATGCTTGGCTTAAGAACCCATTGTTCGACACTAGTCCAATAACATCGATCAATGGTGATTCCGAGTTCACATACTAGAGTTGGAACAAGGACTTAGTCAATATATTATATCTTCAGCGACAGCTGGTCGACTTATACATTAGATATCGAGTTCTAGGATTCATACCCTTAGCTTCTATCCTCTATAGTCCACTTGCCTGAAACCCTAAGTCTAGCACCCATCCTTCCATCAAACATTATACTAGGTCTAGGATTCGTCTAGGTTTTGTTTTTAGTTTTACTTATTCAACTCCTCTTTTCTTTTGTTTCAGATACATATATCTTAGTAACATGAAGCAATGAGAAGAGGACTTTTGGGATCTACAAAGAAGGATTCTACTAATTCATGTATGATCCATAAATATAAGAGTGCAGTCGACACCCTCCAAGCAGCAATCGACAGTGAAGAGAAACGAGTATCGATCGACACCAACACCTCGTCGTCGATCGATACCAACATTATGACGTTGGTCAACATCAACTCATTGGTATCTATAAACACTAATTTCGGAAAGACAAAGATGGTCGATTTACTCATACTGAGTTTTGATGAGAATGGGATCTTGCGAGACGAAGAAGGTCACGCTCGCAACAACATAGGACAAATGGTTTATACACAGGAGGTTGTAGTCCCTGATGCGATTTTTGTTGCTCGAAATGGTGACACTGAGCTGCACCTTGACTGGAACGATTGGTTAGGTCACTATATTTTCAAGGCCTTCCTCACGAAGATGAAAGAAAACACATCGAAGTTTTTATGGATAAAATCGTGGATGCTGAGAAGTATGAGTACACTGATGAATACTTACTCAGCAAGATTTTCCCTCACACTCTCTATGGGAATGCATCTAGCTGGCATGGTCAACTGCAGGCAGGATCTCTAACATGCTAGGAGGATATTTAAAGAGCCTTCCTCTAAAAATTTCTTGATGAAGCTAAAGCAACTAAAGAAAGGGAGAGTAATGAAAAGTGGGACAGGCTCATTGAAGGTTCGCAGAAAAAGAGGGACGAACCGGACACTCATGCCAAAAAGAAGGATACACAGAAGGATAAGGTTACACAGAAGGGAGAAGCCATCATGGATCTGAGCCGAGCACAGGAGATGAAGCTGATATTATTGATCTGACCTCACTAAGACGTCAAAATCCGACGTTAAGATCTCAATATCGATCGACGACACTAGCGAGAAGACAGGGGAAATCAAAGTGCTTATACTTAGGGCTCATGAGAATGGGATCTTAAGAGACAACGAAGGTCGAGCTCGCAACAGCGTAGGACAGTTGATTTATACACAAAGGTTTGTAGTCCCTAATGTTCTTACTGTTTCTGAGAGGGAGGACTTTGAGCTGAAACCTATATATATCACTGTTATGGAACATCGTCCCTTTCATGGCTTTTCTCACGAGAAACCAATGGCTCATATCAACATGTTTGACGAATTGGTATCGTTTATCTTCAATGGATTCTCTGAAAACCGCTACTTATGCGAACTCTTCCACATACCCTTGCTGGAGACGGAACTCGTTGGTTCAAGAAGCTACCACCAGGGTTCTTTACTGTCTGGAATGACATTAGTAATGCCTTCCTCAACAAATTTATCTATGATGCTGCAACAAATCTTGAGATTGAGATGGAATCTATAATGAGTATATGGTAGAGGATGCTGGACAACATGGATTTGGAGAGACAAGAAGAGCAGATGAAGCTGATATTAGTCATCCGGCCTTATCATTGATCAACACCAAGACCTCAGCATTGATCGACACTAACCCCTGTTGTCGATCGACACCACTTAACATCCATGAAAGTCCGAGTTGTCTTCAGGACATTGCAGACTCGACACTAGAGAGCACCAATGTATCAAGTTGTTATCATGCTCCAGTTGTAGAAAGAGAAATCACCATGGGAGATCTTTTGGAACTAGAAAATCTCTTGGAGCTAGAGGATATAAATCAACTTGGTTATTTGGATTTGAGTAAGAAAGTCAATATGGAAGACTTCTTGGAGCTGGAAGAACGACTTGAAGATATGGATAAGGACATGGAGCAGAAGCTTGACGACGATCAGAACACTTCGGGAAGAGATCTGGAGACTTCACCAAAAGCTAGCATCAATCGACAACAACAAGATTGCATCGATCGACAGCCACCTGATGATATCGACTGACACTCAGTGTTGGACGAACAGCCAGGTTACATGATTCAACCATGAATGATTAATGAGAGAATGTACGTGTCCAAGACCTCACACCTTACTGTCCAAGACCTCACACCTTATTGTCCACGAAGTTGCTGGGTTTCACAAAAGAGTGAAAATGATAAATGACCCTGTGAAGTTTTTGGTTCCCAGCACTGTTTTAAAGGTTGAATTTTCTATTCCACCAGATGGAGGTGTGCATATGGATCCGTATATTGAGGTATTTTATGATCCTCAGCATCACACTTTTTTAGATATTTTGAAAGAACCGAAGCTAACCTCCAATCTAATACTGACTTAGTTGCTTGCTCTGGGGTTGGGCATACATTGGATCGGATTCCTCCTGCATGTCTGGAAGGCATAAGTGTGTGTGCTTCTGATTCTCTTCTCTCGCTCTCTTCGGCGTATATAAAAAGAAAGAAAAGATTGAGATGATTTCCTAAGATGCATAGGGGTAGGTACATTACCGATGACCCCACTATTCTAATTCAAAAGAATGATCACACATTGTTGGAAGCGAGTACATTACCTATGACCCCACTATTCTCCTACAACTTTGCCCAAAAAATAAAAGAAATAAGAAACTGAAAATAAAATGGCAAAATGGACTGTATCATCATCATTGTCCACTGAGTTTGAGACCTAAAAGGATTTAGAGAAGAGACAAAAGAGGGAAGAAAGGGATCAGAGAAGACTACTACATGTGTGTTCAGAATACTTGCAGGGCTAAGATTCCATGTATCCTTTGATCTATACTCCCAAGATAAAGACTGCACTTTTATTTTATGCAAGAAATGAGTGTGAGTCAGACCAGTATTTGCTAAAGTTGCTGGTAGAATGGATTTGGTTGCTCTATTAGGATAATATATATATAATTTCTCTAAGATTATCACTTATTTGATGGGGTTGCAACATAGTAGAGGTGATAAAAATAAGTTAGAGATACTGTAAGGCCCTGTATTTTCAAACCTTTTTCAGATTGTGATATTCTTTGCTTGAGGACAAGCAAAAGGATAAGTATGGGGGAGTTGATATACCATGGATTTTACCACTTTTAGGCCATGGTATATGTGTTTTCTAGAATCTATAATATGGGTTTTGGAGTATGTTTTAGAGTTTTTAAGGTTTGGGTACGTTCTAGAGAACTTTGGTGATTCTAGAGCATTTTGAGATGCAGAACTACGCAGACGCGTCAGAAGTTAAGCAATGGACGGAGACCTTACCACCGTTAGATTGATCTCATATTTTGATATAAGATATAGCTTTGAGTTATCTTTCCAATTTCACCGATTTAAGGCCAATTAGAATCATGTATCAGACATTATGCCCATTTTACTGAAGGGTGGTCAGTCTGCCTCGCAAGAGGAAGCTGTCGAGGAATTAAAGGAACGTCGATTAATGACACAGCCTTGTTGTCGATCGACAGTGATGCAAAAACGTGGGCCGAGTATATTTCAAAACCGACTTAAGCCCAAAAGCTACCACAAATTACCAGAAGACCCATGGATGACCTAAAATTCTATTTATGTGTTTTCTAAGCCATTGTTGACGGAAAAAGCATTATTCTACGCTTTATTTTATCCATAGTTCTTAGAGTAGGAGAGAAGGGAGGAAATCCTTTAGAGTCCTCTTGGAACTCCTTTGGATTTGGTTTATTATTATTGCTTTCTTTTCATATCTATTCATCTCTGATTTTTGTGATAAATATCATGTCTGAGTAGATCCACTTGCTAGTTTTAGGTTTTCTTGGGTTTTGAAGGATTAGCCAAACAATAAAATTGATAGGGTGTTTATTTTATCTTTCACAGGATTGTTCTTATTGCTTGCGTCTAGAGTAATTAACTAGAAACCTGATCATAGGATAATTAGGTTCACGCGAGAGCATGGTCTATTACCTGAACATTAATCATGCTGAGCTAGGTTGTTAGATACATGTGAGACTGGTTTTATCAACTTAGTGAACATATCAAATTAGGTCGTAATGCTTGACTAATACAACCATCGATCGACGCTAGTCAATAGCATTGATCGATGGTCATTTCGAGTTCACATACGAGAGTTGGAACAAGGATTTAGTCAATAGATTAGACTCGCAACGAGAGATGGTCGTCTTTTACAATAGGTATTGAGATCTAGGATTCATACCCTTAGCTTATATCCTCTATAGTCCACTTGCCTGAAACTCTAAATCTAGCACCCATCATTCCATCAAACAACAAACTATTTGATTTACTTGGTTTATTATTTATTACTCTATACTCAGAAACTCAAGTCTATTATGTGAGATATCGAGTCTCTGTGGATGCAATCCTTAAGTACTGCAAGCGATCTTGTTTGAGTAAGTTGCTCTTGGGGTAATTTGAGCACATCAATATATCTAATAATCACCATAGCAATTCTATTGTTAGTCTAATCCATCAAAACCTTTAATAAACCCTAAATATAACAAGGTGACTACTCAAACATAGCTAAGCATAACATAATCATAAACATGAAATAATGCATAAGATAAAGAATATGGATGGATAGTGGGGTTCCAATACAAAGATCTAATAAGTCTTCATCTTCTCCTTAAACCCCCTAAACTACTATGTTTTTTATTAAAAGTATTAAATCTTGTAAAAAGTCGTCCTTCACATACAAAACTAGTAAAGACCATATAAACTATGTAAAACACGTCCAAGGGAAATATTGTAATTAATGTGACTTGGGTTTCTAGTCGGATACTTTGTGAGTTGGGCTACTGCGCGTCAACTGTCGATCAAAGGCAAGAGTGTGTAGTTGATCAACACAATACTCTGTCTCAACTCGTACTTAACTGAATTTGACCAGCTACGGGGTTCCTCTCTCTTTTAGCTTCAGAAAGATTCATAATCTCTACAATGCTCTAAAATATACTTGCACCTGTAAAGACTAAAAAACATCCTAGGCACATTTAATAGACTCCAAATAGGACATATAATATGGTCTAGAAATGGTAAATATTGAGACTTATCAACTCCCCCAGGCTTAACATTTTGCTTGTCCTCAAGTGAAACAAGGGTAAACATGTGGAAGAGGTTTGAAAAACAGGGACTAATGAAATCTCTAGGTTATCATTATAACCATTACTATGTTGCAACCACATCAAACAAGTGTCAATCTTAGAGAAACTTTATTTACCTAATCCAAGTATAGAAAACAAATTCATTGTACCAACAACTTTGCCAATACTAGCTTGACTCACCCTTCTACTAACCTTATTTCTTGCATAAAATAAAAGTGCAGCCTTTACCCTAGGAGTATCGATCAGATAACACATGGACTCTTACCCCTGCAAGTATCTGAACACACATGTCGTCTTCTCTGATACCCTTCTTCCATCTTTATCTCTTTTCTGAATCTCTTTATATTATTTTTTATAAGCCTAATGAATCAATGATACTGATACAGTCTATCTTGTTTCATCTTTCTTTTTCTTTCTCTATATTTTTTTTGACAAAGTGTAGGCGAATAATGGGGTCATAGGTAATTTACCTATCACGCGCTTCCACAGTGTATGATCATTGCTTTCTTAATTAGAATAATGGGGTCATTGGTAATGTACCTAGCCCTCTCATCTTAAGAAATCATCTCTATCTTTTATTTTTATAGATGTCAAAGAGAGAGAGAGAGAGAGAGAGAGAGAGAGAGAGAGAGAGGGAGAGAGAGAAGCAAATCAGAAGCACACAAACCTTTAGCTTCCATACTTGCCTGAGGAATCTTATCCAATGTATGCCAAACCGTAAATAAGTCAGTATTAGGTTGGAGGTTAGCTTTGGTTCCTTCAAACTTTCTAAGTAAGTGTGATATAGTAGCATGATGATCCACTTTGCTAGATCTAGGACTCTTTGCAATAACCAAGTCTAAGAATTGTGTTATAGAGTGGTTAGCTAATAAATATAAATTTAAATGAGATCATAATCTTTTTCTTGACTCTATAAAAATTTAATAAACCACATAAGAATAAAACTCCAAAATAGATAGCAATATCAGTAAACCTCTTACAGACTTAAATAACATTGTCCCTAGTGTTATCATGTCTCGGTTAGGCAGAAAAAATAAAAATGTAAGTAAAAGTAATGAGGACAGTTAAAAAATACCAGACTCTGTTACGAGTTTCGATCGATGGTAAGGTTGTGAAGTTAACTGATTGTGATCAGAATCGATCGATGGTTGTTCTCCATCATCGACCGATGGCGGTTGTCGATCTTTTCGTATTTTTGTTTTTTTGCAAATAAAGAAAAATATAAAAGTTAGTAAAGTCATGAAAATAAGCATACGTAATAGTGGATTGTCTCCCACTCAGTGTTTGGTTATAGTCTTTAGCTTGACGTTTAGAAATATTTAGACTAAGATGTGGTTAGAATATCACTTGCTGGAAAACAAGTGTCCACCTCCTCTTTGCTCATCTGGAACCAGGTACTAACAAAGCTTCTTATGGCTTCATCACCTCTGGTTCACTGTCTTTCTTTATGAGATCAACTTGACTCATCCTTTCCTCAAGGCGATCAACACATGTTTAACCAAACAATTCTGCTATCTGTAGGTACGAATATGTCATCCAATCTCCTGCATATCCATCATCATGTCTTGACACGCATAAAATCCATCAAGCTTGTCTTCTAGCAGCTTCGCGATTACCAGCTGCTGTCTAAATGGTCCGCGTGAAGTGTGAATCGATGGTCTAGCTCGTCCTCCGATCGATGGTCCTTCGTCAGCTTCTTTTTGCTGTTGTTTCTGAACCATCTGAAGAGTAAAGTCCATATTTTTCTTCATCTCCTCCATGCACGTAGTTAACTAGCTAATACTGTTGTTGAATGGGTAATAGATATCATCAATCCTCTTGTAATAGTCATCCATCAACATATCCTTGGGTTTGAAGATTCCTTGCACCATATCACCTACTTCTGCTCTGTTGTAGTAGTCAGCTGATGGCTTGGTCTCCTCAAAGTTTTCTGCAGGTAAACGTAGATGAGTGTAACCAACCACTGCTGCTCTTTGGAGCATCTTTTTCATGTACTCCTTTGATACATTGACGATTCTGCCATCTTCATCTCTATAGACTCCATACTCATATCTGGTTTCCCAACGAAATCTTCTCCTAGGTGGATCCTAATAGGATTCGTAGCCTTCTGCCAAATTAGCATAGATCGATGGTATATGGCCATCTTCCATTGATGTTGCAATCCAGGTTTCATTGGATCCTCTGAAATCTCTAGCTTCCTCTAATGAAAGAGCACAATACTCAATCGCTTCTTCTTCTAGATAAGATTCATCGTAAGTTGGGTTAGCCGTATCATACCCTAGGTCAGGGTTGTCGTCGATCGATGTCAAATGGTGGGTATCGATAACCTGTTGGTTGGCATCGTCAACAGATGTCTTGGGTTGGGTATCGATCGATGCTCCATCGCCGAGGCCATTATATTGCTCAAAGTTGCAGAAACATGTGACCACAAGTCCTAGTTTATGAACCAAATAAATGATTGCAGTCTTGGTTCTAGTTTGAACATGCTCATAGTAGTTATTTTGATATAAGAGATAGATACAATCTACTTTTCATCATGTTTCATACTGTCCTATCGTGGCCAAGAACGCTCTTCCAAGTAGCAGGGATGAATTCTGCTCCACTTGTACGTCTAAGACATGAAGGTCTACGAGAATTAGGGCATCACCGATTTGGACTTGGAGGTCTTTGACTATGCCTCCCGAATTCACCTTAGAGCAATCCACAAAAGTGAATGAATCACTAGAAGGGTCCACTTTTAATATTAGCAAATCAGTGTCGCAGAGTGCATGAGGGTAGTCATGTCCCTTGATGTTGCAGGGAACCACACACTTGGCAGTGTTGCTTCTCCTCTTCAAAATGACCATGTGCTTTATCTTCTCCCTCAAATGATTGAACATTTTTGCAGGGAACCACACACTTGCCAGTGTAGCTTCTCTTCTTCATATTGGCCCTCTGCTTATCTTCTCCCTCAAATGATTGAACATTCTTTCAATGTCCTCATCAGTCTCCTTGGTTTCTCTAAAGAACACCACAATATGTGAGTGTAATAAGCTTCCTCCAATGGGGTTTCTAAAGGGATTATGAGGACTCTCTTAGCAAAGCTGTCCATCTCGTTCTCATTAGCTTCCCTTCTAAGATGCTTAGGGACCTTCTTATTTCCTCTAGAATGTCTATCCATAGCTTCCTCAATCACCATTGGGATTGGTTCATCTGTATGTATAGTGTGGGTTTCGAGTGCCTATTAGCATATAAAAGACTCATATTCATGCTTGGCAACCGACACCCCTTTGTTTCAAACAATTGTCGATCAATTGTACGGTTTGGCTGTCGATCGATGTCCATCTCTTCACACGATTCCACATATTGTTCAAGTACCATCCATCAATGGTTAATTTTGGATGTCTATCGATGGTCATTCGAATAGGGCAGGGGATTCTCACGAGTTTCTTCCTCCTGCTGCCTAACTTTTCCACTAATTGCCAAATATCATTATATGTGATGGTGCTGACGTGGTGCATCTGTCCTATCGCAATATTTTCCTTGATCAAAGCTCCTTGTCTCCTCACAGCTTCACTGGTCTAAACAACTTGATTCTCTAGCTTCTTCACATGGGTGTCGAGAGCTTCTAATCTAGTGTTGAGGTTAGCATATACAGCATCAATCTTTCAATTGAAATCCACTGCCATCTTCTGTTGTCCCTCAAGAACCTTGTCAATCATGGCTTCAATCTTGTTCTCCTGGGTATCTGATGGGGTGGTCTGATAGTAAGAGGCTCCATAGGTTATGTTGTCGCTGTAGGGTCTCTGCTGCTGTGATCCTTGGTTGTAGTTACTCCTCTAACCAGTACCATAAGAATTTCGGTTGCTCTGGTTCTCATATCTCTAGAATCAATTTCCACCAACAAAGGCCACATCATCTTCTTCACCTTTCTCATTGTCAGATCCTATAGATTCTACACCTTCCGGGAATCTAACTTGCTTCTCTAGAAACCTTTGAACACTGTCCAACTTGGCCTTTACTTCTTCAATCTGATCCTTGGTCAGTGTAGGGACTGATTTCTTACTCTCATGATTATTGTTTTTGGTGAGTCGCTAGCTGCGAAATTTTCTATCAATCTCGTAGCCTCTTCTGGACTACTAGTGCAAAAGTTTCCCTCACTGGCTCTTTCTAAATCCATCTGGTATGAAAACTCAATACCTCTAAAGAAAGTGTTGAGAACTTGTACTTCACTGAATCATGGGGAGGATAATATCTTTGTTCAAATTTGAATTTGATCCAGGAGTTTCTGAAAGACTCCGCATGCTCCTCTGTAAATGTAGCATTTCTGCTCCTCAATTCCTCAGCTCTGGCATCATTAAAGAAATTACGCATGAAGGCCTTTTTAATGTCTGTCCAGGATGTAAGAGATCTTGGTGGCAGGTGCTTAATCCAGTATGAAGCATCTCCCGCAAGCGTATACTTGAAGATTTTGCATAGAAGGTAGTCCTCATGGACTCCATTAGCCTTGATGGCATACACAATATCCTCCAATCTCTCCAAATGATCCATTGGATGCTCATGAGAATAACCATGTAATGGTGTATGTGCCACAAGTGTGAAGTGGGCTGGCTTTAGCCCAAAATCGTTCCTCTGGAAAGATGGAGGATGAATAGCAGATTCGTTGGCATAGAATTGATCTGGATGATTATAGTCAGCCAACGTTATGGGTTGAGTAGCATGGGCTTCAGCTCCAGATTGAGCTACAACAACTTCTTCTGGTTCAGGGATTACAATCCCCTGATCATCAATTCTCTGACCTATTGCATCATGCAGATAACCATTGAGGTCATACAAGTCCCCTCTCTCATTCCTAGTCAAGATCAGCACAACAGCCATCTCTGCTCGGAAATCACTGTAGATCGATATGTCGGTAATGGTGTCAATCAATTCCGGCAGATTAGTGTCGATCAACAAAGAAGTGTTGGCTTCGATCGATGATTGTCGGTTCTCCTAGTTGCTTCTGGTACTGCTCGGCATGCAGCTGAAAGACAAAAGAAAATATTTTTTAAGCATACTAAAAAGAAAACCTAAAAAAAACTTCCAAAACAAAAATCTAATGGCGATCCATGCTCCCCGACAACAACGCCAAATTTGATATGGGATCAAATTACCCTAGAGCTACTGATTACTCTCTCAAATAAGCGGTTCAGCTGTAGTACTTAGGGATCGAATCCACAGAGAGCGAGGGCACACAATAGATTTGATAATTAACTTAGTTAAGCAAGGAAATTAATAAGACTTCGAGATAAGTAAATAAGGAAATAGTTGGTTAATAAACAAGTAAGGAAAGTAGCTAGATCTGGATTTTCAGGTAGTGAATTATAATGGATATAAGCCAATGGTTATTCAATCATCGAACATGAATTCAATTAGTAAAGATATTAATAGTTATATATATCCTATGGCTAAACTCAGAATCTACAACTTTCGTGTGCAAATTTGGAATAACCGTCGAACGATTGTATGCAAACGGCATCGATCGATGGCTTTCTTAGTCAAGTATTAAACGATCAGAATCAATTTGTTCACTTATTATCATTAGACCATTCTCTCTATTTTACTAGTATTTTAAGCTCAATAAAATTTATTCAGGTAACGATCCTATTCTCACAGTGTCAATTATTCTTATATCAGGGTTCTAGTTAGCTACTCTAGAACACAAGCAATAAGCACAATTCTATTGATAGATCTTATAATCACCCTAGCCATTCTATAATTTGGCTAATCCATCAAAACCATTAATAAAACATAAATCTAACAAGGTGACTACTCAGACATAGCTAAGCGGAACATAATCATAAACATGAAATAATGCATAAGATAAAAAAATATGGATAGAAAAGTGGGTTCAAATAAAATGCTCAAAGAAGTCATGATCTTCTCTCCAAAAACCGTAGACTACTTTGGTTGTTATGAAAAGTATCAAAGCTTGTAAAAGTCGTCAACTGCATAAAACACTAACAAAGACCATATAAATTAGGTAAAACACGTCCAGGGGCTTGTAATTTTTGTGACTTGGGCTTCAAGTGTGGTTATTTGTTAGTTGGGTTACTTCGCATCCACCGTCGATCGACGGCAAGAGTGAACCGTCGATCGATGCAATACTCTTTCTTGACTCGTACTTTGCTGAGTTTGACCAGCTACGTGGCTCCTTTCTCTCTATGTGAGCTATAGAAAGCCTCATAATCTCTATAATACTCTAAAATGTACCTGGACCTAAAAAGACTCTAAAACACATTCTAGACACATATAATAGCCTCCAAATAGGGTCTATAACATTATCTTAACGTGATAAATACTGGGACCTACCACTGATCTATCAATACCATAGTGCACCCTGTTAGAACAAAAAGACTACTCAGACATTATCAAGCAAAACATCATAATGAACTGAATATAATGCACAAATAGTAAGATAAGAATACATGGGTTCCAATACAAATCTCTGAAGAGTCTTGATCTTCTCCCCCAAACAACCCAAAAACCTTCTAAGTATGAAATAATATTGTTGTGTATTGTAAAGCGTGTCTTCTGCCTAAACAATATCATAAACTATATATATTAGGTGAAACTCGTCCAGGGGAAATCTTGTAATTTATGTTAACTTGGGATTTAAGTCGGCTTAGGCTTCTGCGCGTTGACCGTAGATTGATAGAAAGGATGCTCCGTCAATCGACACAAAGGCTCGACTTCGACTCGTACTTGCTTAATGTGGACAGCTACGTGATCTTCTCTCTCTTTGCTCCAAAAATTCTCACAATCATCGCAATTCTCCAAAACATACATGGACCTGAAAAGGCTCTAATACACATCCTAGAAACACAAAACCGACTCTAAATAGTGCCTATAATATGGTCTAAAATAGGTATATATTAGGACCTATCAGCATGCGACAACGGGAACAAAGACTTAGTCATCTGATTAGACTCACGACAATAGTTGGATATCATACTATTGCATTCAAGTTCTAGGAAGATTCATCATTCACCCTTAGTATCTATACATCTTAATTAAATTTCATGAAACCCTAAGTACAACTATTTTATCATATCGTTTACAATCAGCTACTTACTGGTTCTCGACTATTTACTGCTTTAATATTAATGGTCTAACTTAATCTTACTATCTGTAGTTTATTGTGTGTCCACTCTCCATGTGGATTTGATCCCTAAGTACTACAACTGAACCTCTTATTTGAGAGAGAAAGTTGCTCTAGGGTAGTTGGAGCGATATCAAAGTTGGTTCTGTTTCCGGGGAGCATTGGATTCGCCATTAGACTTGATTAATAGGTTTCATCTAGGTTTTATCTTCTGTTTTAGTTACTTACAAAAAAAATCTTTCTTTTGTCTTCATATTCATGCCCAGAAATACCTGAAGCAACAAGCAAAAACATCTGTTATTCTCAGACCATGCACGTTTATAACGCACGAGCCGAAAAGAGAAGCGGACATCATCGATCGACACATCTTTGTCGATCAATACTACTTGTGAGCAAGACTCGTTTGACACCAATACATCTTCGTCAATTGACACCAACCCAAAAGCAAGCAACATGGTCGCGACTTTTGTGCTAATGAGGGATAATAATGGAAACCTGCATTACCCTGAGGGGACATATGGGTAATGCAGCAGGTCAGAGACTTTATGATCAGGGGGCTGTAATCCCTGATCCAGAAGAAGCTACTCTAGAAGCTGCTAATGTTGAGAATGATGCAGCCAATGCTATGCTGTAGCTGATAAGAATTCCAAGGCTGCTCAACCCAGAACATTGGCTGATTACAACCGTTCAGATCAATACTACGCCAACAAATATACAATTAATCCTCTTACTTTTGAGATGCACAATTTCGAGCTGAATCCCGCTTACTTTACACTTGTGGGACAAACACCTTATCATGGTCACCCACATGAGGATTCGATGGACCATCTTGAGAATTTCGAGGATCTTGTATTTTGTATTAAAGCTAGTGGAGTCCCTCAGAACTACCTCCTCATTAAGCTCTTCAAGTACTCACTTTCTGGATGTGGGAACCGAAATTCACACTACCAATTTTAGTGAATGGAAGAAAGCAAATAAAAACCAACTTTCCTTGAGGTACGGGTTCTCAGCATGTGCCAACGACAAGCAATCGAATAAAACACAGAAAACATATGAAAAAATAACAAAGCATATTAAGAAAAGTTTGATTTTTATGTCAAATTCTTGTAAGATCATAGCAATTGTTACAACAGATTGTAAAGCTTTGGACGCAAGATTTTTCAGCGAGGTTTCTAGTTCTAGCCACCTAAAACCTTAAACCTAGTTAAGTCATAGCTGAATACAAAAGACGAAAAAAGATAAGAAAAAGGTTTTGATTGATTTCAGACTGGACCTTATGAAAGGCTGCCTATGTACCCCCTTCAAGGATCAAACCAAGCGTAGTTCAATTAAAGAGTTTTAACAAGAGATCAAACTGCCTTGCGAGTTCGTCTAGCAATCGAGTGCAAGACATAGAAAACCAAGCATGTCGAGAATGATGCCTAAGGATCCTAAGTGCTAAGTTTTGTGCTGAGAACTTCGTGTCTTTGCGTCTCTCTCCCTTGCTTCTCTTATATAGGTCTCCGTGGTCAGTCGTCTTTCCTTTTCTGCCCCCGATTCGATTTTATCCTTCCGCATAAATTTTCCGTATCTTCTCGATTTTTCCACAATTATCTCAAAACTTGACAATTATCTTATTTTCCATTTATCTTCTACGGATATCCGGTAGACTATCATTATAATTGGAATCAATCTCGTATAATACCGTATGGGGGAATTCATCGTGTTTTAGATCGTTTCAGGCTATTTTGCGATTTAAACAATTTTTACAATTAATTTTGGGGAAGTCGTCATTGGTATGATTACACGATGCTCGCTCCGCAAAATATTAAACCAACCGTACAGTCGAGATAACATTGGTGTTTAGTTAACACTTATCGTTTTATATAATCAACTAAGAGTTTTACGAGAAAACAAGTCTTTGCGATTATTGTCGTAAAAATTCAACGGAAACTCCAGTCGAGAGAAAACAAGAAACAGCCTACTCAAGATCCAAAGAAGAGAGTGATGAAGAGTAAACGGTCTAGTCGACCATGGGCGACTAGACTTTTTTGGGTCTAATCGCCTTTGGGCGACTAGATGTTGCATATGTGTAGTCTCCCATGGGCGAGTAGACTTTGTGGATAGTCTAGTCGCGCGTGTCAATCACCCATGGGGGCTAGACGTTGTGTGTCTAGTCACCCACAGGCGAGTAGACTTGGTAGAGAGTCTAGTCGCCATGGGCGACTAGGCGTTGTGTACATCTAGTCCCCCATTGGTTTTCTTTCATATGCCGCATTTCTTGCTTAAAATGTTTGCGGGCTTGAAGATGGTTTGCGGTGTTGCAAGGGTTTTTTTTTGTAACCTTACGGTAGATAAATGTTTTGGTTTGTTTCCGGATGTTCGCAAGCAAAACTGTTGATCTGTTTGTATGTTTAAGTGTTTGGATGTAAGCGTATTCCTTCACTGTGCTTTGTGAAGAGTCGACCCTCCGAGATTTATTTCATATATATTAAGGATGTTTCGTATTTCATGTAGGTTTTACAAGAAGGGCTTCTCATAGAAGTGAATAGAGAACGTTTCTTACAGATTACTCGTGATGTTTGCGGGCGAGGATTAAGTTTTCCTCATTCGTGTTTTCTTATCGCAAAGTCGTTTTCCATGATACCAATCTTGTTTTCTTGCATATTGTTTCGTATAATTTTTTTAGTTATAAGAAAGTAATGGGTGATCAGTTTTGTGAAGATAGTTAGTCATCACGATGTTTCGAGATGTCAAAGTAGCGATGTTTTAGAATATTTTTGAACTATGGGAGTATATGACTACAGTATATGTACCTACTCCCTGATTTTTACTAAGGAAAACGGCTGAAATGATATTTGAAGGATTATGTACATTTTCTTTTTCGAGGATTGGGATGATCGACAATCTGAGACGATTTAAAGACGATGTTCGGATTGTGACTTATTGTTTTTCAAAATGACGACTTGGAATATGTCGGTTTCAAGAAAACTGCTAGGAACGAGTTGGTTTTAAGACGACGTTCGTATCTCTAGTTCTTTCTTTCCTTAGGAAGCAAGCTGAGTATGCGTGTCGATGATTTCTCGGTTTTCTGAGAATTTAGATCGGTTTGCAAGGTCTATCTGAACAGTCAGGAACAATAGATGAGGAAAATGGCCTAAGACTTAGTTTGCTAGACTATCCACCTAGATTCTAAGTTCCCTAACATTTACGAAAATCTTCAAAGCGTTTTTATTTCTTAGTACCTTCCTACAAAAACTTTAAGACTGATTTCAAAATTCCCAAGTCAAATCTTCAAAGCCTGCTCATTCCCCCTTCCTCTTCTCATGTTTGTCCATCCCTTACGGATAGTAAAAATATTGATTCTTCTTGGGTTTCTTTATTTTCCGAGCCGAGTTTAGGCTAAACCCAGTCTTGCGGTGTTGCTTCGGCGATCTATAATTTTTAGATCTGGGTTTCAGTCTCTGTATCATTGGTTTTACGAAGAAAAATGAGTATATTGGCGAAATCCTTTTGGAATTTTAGAATCAGCCAAGGGCAATTGGAAGTCGCCGAGGGCGATCAGGAAGACCCGTTGGGCGATCGGGAAGACTCGCTGGGTGACGAGCCAAAAGGGAGAGGACGGTGAGACCGTGGAGAGAGGTTGATAGGCGAAGTTTACTTTTCAGCTCTCGCGCCATATCTTTCCTTCCCCGAGAGTCCTTTTGTACGATCTTCTTTAACTTCTCAAAGACTGTAGAATTTTTTCCCGAAAGCTGTCTCGTAAAATGTTGTCGAGTTTAATTTTTTGAAAGTTATTTCGTAAGATTTTGTCGATCTTAAATTTTCAAAAATTACTACGTAAAATGTCGTCAAGTTTAAATTTACGATTTTTTTTTTGAAAAAAAATCATTGAGTTTAATTTTACGAAGGTCGTTTCATAAAATGTTGTCAAACTTAATTTTACGAAAGTTATATCGTAAAATGTTTTCGAGTTTGACTATACGAGAGTTGTGTTTTGGAAAACTCATGTTTTTCCGACTGTTCTGCAAATTTAGTTTCCGAGTTTTATATAAGAAACTATAGCTGTGATGAGCTTAATTAACGCGATAAAAATTATTCAAATTTAGTTTCCAAGTTTTGAGTAGTTTTTCTGAAATAAGCTTAGGTGACAATAATCAAGAATGAACTGAATATGTTACTATAGAAGTGACGTTTGAATTTTAACCAAATCTTAGGTTTGAGAAAACGTTTTGGCAGTGAGGGATACGATCTCCCGTTTTGCATAGTTTAGTCTTCGTCAGCCGTTTTAGGTTTCGAGTGATTCGATAGAGATCAACTTCGGTTCTTTGACAATTATTTGAAAGAAGTACAACATTTTGTACCCGATTTTCTGTGCTTTCTTTTTCTGCGAGTAATCTAGGGTTTCTCCGCATTTTCTGGGAGAGCAAATTTTATTTTGCCGAATTTTTTTCAGAAAACATGTTTTGGCCGAACCCTTACGCGTTGAGATTTCTCCAACTCAATAATGAGACGAACTTTACGGGGTTTGATAGATTTTATCATTGCCCTTTCTGTTTAGAGAGAGAAACCCAAGCTTGTTTTGGTGCTCTTCCAGTGGCGAAAATTCGCGACTAGGTTTTCGATTTTCTCGAGCACTGTTGCATTTGTGTAAGTGTTGGCCATAGGAGCAGTCACTGCTGGAGTTTTTTTACCAGTGTTGCTGCGAGCTGCGAGTTTGCCTTTCATATTTTTGGACATCTTTTTGATCAAGCGTTTTGTGGCCATAAGTTAATGTAATCCGCTCCCCCCCCTCTCTAGTGCAAAAATGAGGGAACAAAAATCCACGCTGTCTATTTTAGTGGAAGGAGGAAAGCAAAGAAAACCCAACTTTCCTCGAGGTTTGGATTCTCTGCAAGTGCTAACGACAAGTAATCGAATAAACGCAAAAAATATTAAAAGATAGCAAAAGAAATTAAGAAAAGTTTGATTTTTGTTTCGAGTTCTTGTAAGAGCATAGCAGTTGTTACATTAGATTGTAAAAGTTTTCGCCGCAAGAGCTGTCAGCGATTTTTCTAGGTCTAGCCACCTAAAACCTTAAACCTAGATAAGTCGCAGCTCGATAACAAAAGATGAAAAAGATAAGAAAAAGGTTTTGATTGATTTCGGACTGGACCTTATGAAAGGCTTCCTACGTACCCCCTTCAAGGATCAAGCCGAACGTATTTCAATTAATGATTTTGAACAAGACATCAAACTGCCTTTTCGAGTTCGTCTAGTAATCAAGTGCAAGACATAGAAAACCAAGCATGTCGAGAATGATGCCTAATGTTCCTAAGTGCTAAGTTATGTGCTGAGAACTTCGTGTCTTTGCATCCCTCTCCCTTGCATCTCTTATATAGGTCTCCAAGGTCGGTCATCTTTTCTTTTCTGCCCCTGATTCGATTTTATCCTTCAGTAGAAATCATCCTTATCTTCTCAATTTTTCCATAATTATCTCGAAACTTGACAATTATCTTCTTTTTCTTTTATCTTCTGTGGATATCCGGTAGACCGTCAATATAATTAGGCTAATTCTCGTGTAATACCGTAAGTGGACATTTATCACGTTTTAGACCCATTCGGGCCGTTTTACGATTTAAACAATTTTTACGATTTATTTTGGAGAAATCGTTCTTCGTATGATAAAATGATGCTGGCTCCGAAAAATAAAAAAACAACCGGAAATTTGGGATAACATTGGGTTTTAAGTTAACTGTTATCGTTTTATACGATTGAGTTGGAGTTTTACGAGAAAACAAGTCTTCACGATTATTATCGTAAAACTTCAAAGGAAACTCCAATCGAGACAAAGCAAGAAACAACTAGTTAAGATCCAAGGGAGAGAGTGATGAATAGGATACGGTCTAGTCGACCATGGGCGACTAGACGGTTGTACGTATCTAGTCGTCCATGGGCGACTAGACTTTATCGAGGGACTAGTCGCATGTGGGCGACAAGACTTTGTGGAGAGGCTAGTCGCCCATGGGCTACTATACTTTTCCAAGGCTATTGATACCCATGGGTGACTAGACGTTGCGTGTGTAGTCGCATATGGGTGAGTAGACTTGGTAGAGATTCTAGCCGCACATAGGAGACTAGACTTTGCCGAGGGTGTACTCTCCCAAGGGCGACTAGGGATTGCGTGTCTAGTCACCCACAGTAAGTAGACTTCATGGAAAGTCAAGTTGCCCATGGGAGACTAGATATGGTGTGCGTCTAGTCGCCCATGGGCGACTACACTTTTCGTGTCTAGTCCCCCACGGGTGACCAGACATGGAAGCGACGCGGTTTTTCATCGGCTTGTACGTCTTGATCCGTTAGTCGGGACAAGATAGGCGGGGTGATGAGAAGTTCAGATACGATGGTTTCTGGTTTTCTTTCTTACATTAAATATAGACAACGCTTTCGTGGTAACTTTTAGACATTGATTCCGTCGTGACCATTTTCACTCCAACAACGTGACCGTTTTTGACCCCAACAACGAATGATTGTTTCGTAAAATTCGTCATTTCTCGCAAAAACATTCCGCAAGAACGTTTTTCTAATCATTTCATCTTTGGATGGAAATTCCTTTATTCCTTGTCCAGGATGAAATATACTAAGTTTTTTCTTATATCCTTATGCAAAGAAACTCATATGGCATTGGTTGCACTGTTAGGGCACTGGTCAAGGGGGTAATTACGACCAGACTTCGTAGTATCAGAGACCTCACAACAACAACACCAATAACATGAGCTATGGAGCTTCTTCTTACCAGAATCCCCAACCAACATCTTAAGAAAGCAAGATAGAGTGTATTTATTGATCAGGTTCTTGAGGGTCCGAAGAACCTGAGTGTGGATTTCAATGGGTAGATAGATGTTGTGTACACAAATCTGTATGGAAAGTTCTAAGCTCTCAGAACCCATGTAAAGAAGTTGGAGGTTCAAGTGGTTCAGACTGGCGAAGATGTGAAAAGATAGGAAAGCGCTGGTTAAAGGAAATAGAGAGGCTAGACAGAAAAACCACATGAGTGCCATCATATATTATGGTTTTTGGCAAGTGGTGAAGGAAGAGAAACTCCAATATGGAGACTTTCAAGTCAAAGTTTCCATGTATTTCAGCATTTCACATTTGTGTCAATACACACCAGAAGCTGAGAACCGATCGACACCCCATGCTGAGTCCGTAGGATCTATTGATACGGTGATAATCGAGTGACACTCAGAATCTACCGATCGACACCCATTTTCCACTAAGCTTTACCGTGTTAAAACAGCAAGCATCAATCAGTACCCTACCACTTTCGTCAATCAACGCCGACTGGTAACTTACCAAATGCGATTACCAAGCATCAATGTTGAACATTTGTAGGTTACAAGATACCCATTTCAAACATCAACGAGCCGGCAGAGGACACTAACCAGCAACCTGAAGATGCACAAAAGCCTATAATCATTGAGAAGGCTACTGAGGAAGATCTTTTAAGATTAGGGATATGGCTACTGAGGGAGATTATTCTAAGAGAAGAAATACCAAAGTTCCCTAGCATATAAAGAGAGTAGTTAAAGGGAAGGAGATGGATTGTTTTACCAAAAAGGTACTAAGGATCCGCGTAGACATGCCATTTGATGATGCTTATTGGACAAATCGACTCTGGATGTTTATCAGAGAGACAGACAAGGACATGGAGCGTATGTTTTATCAAATCAGAGAGAAGATGAAGCAGAAGCTTAACCTAAAGAAGAAAAGTGATCCTTGGACGTTTTTGGTTCCATGCATGTCACAGCTACCCAAATGCACTTTGTGACACATGTTCTTCAGTCAGTATCATGCCCAGGGTCATGGAAATTCAGCTAAATCTTAAGATCGAGCCTTTTGAGGATGCTTTCACTTTTGTGGATTACGCTAAGGTGAGTTCATGAGGAATTGTCAGAAACCTTCAAGTACAAATCGGCAATGCCTTAGTTCCAGTGGATTTTTATTTCAAGGATATTAAGATAGACTGGAATTATTCTCTACTACTTGGGAGAGCCTTCATGGGTGTTGTAGGAGCTGTTTGCAACATGCTGACAAATCAGAAGTGCTTGACACTCATTGACAAGAATGCTTTCAATGAAAACGGTCAGAGTAGTCAAGGGAAACATGCCCTACATTAAGATAGGAGATGATCAAAGATTTGTGGCAGTTTGATATTCTGATTTTGGCACTGAGGAGATGACGGAGGGGCATCAGTTGACACCCATCAATCAGCATCGATAGACACCCCTGCGACTCCAGAATTCCGAGAAGTTTTTCTGTTGAAACCACCATTCCACCCAAAAGAAAGGTATGTGCAGTAACACCAAATGAGCATGGAGTATACAGAAAAGAAGGGGGCAATGAACATGATAAGGATGGAAGGATGATAAATGTTTCAAAAGAGGATATGGAAGCAATACTTGAGATGGCAGATAGTCGGGGAGACTGTCATTTGAGTCTACCACATTATAATGAATGTTTTCAAATGTCTGGAATTCTTCTTATATCAGCTTATCGGCCAACACCTGATGTATACAAGAGAGATCAAGTTGAGAAGATGACAGCTGACATTTATACAGCTTAGGAGAGGATACTTGACAAGTTCTATATAAAGATTGATGCAGTCTGCTTTCCTCTCAACAACAATATTAGGTGGTTAAGCAAATGTATGGAAGAGCTACAGCAGAAAGTAGATTACACCAATGAGATCATTCAGAGACATCAAGAGCACAAAACCAAAGAAGAGGGAGCCATCAAAAACTTTGTAGGCACCTGGTTCGAGATTAGAAAAAAAAGATGTTGATAGTTTTTTCACAACAAGTATTTCACTACCTCCGTACTAGCCAAAAAAACCTCCAACACGCCAAGCTAAAGACTATAAACAAGAGTTTCATGGGAGACAACACATTTAGTAAGTTTTAATTTAATTTAGTTTTCATTATTACAGATTTTTTGTATTAATTTTATTTCAGGTTAAAAAAAGATCCAAGGAAGACAAGTTTGCACAGAGCATCGATCGACACCTGATAAATGTCGATCGACAAAGCATCCAGAGTATCGATCTCCACTTAACTGTGTCGATCAAAATTCACCATCAGCGAGAATGTATACTGATTTTTCTTGTTTAGTTTCGACCTAATGTTTTTTTCCACCAATCTTGGACTGTATAACACTGGGGATAGTATTGTTCAAGTTTGGGAAAAGTATTACTGATATTTTGTTTTATTTTGAGCATTATTTTATGTGTTTTTATTGAGTTTTATAGAGTCAAGAAGGGTAAAACCTCCAACACGCCAAGCTAAAGACTATAAACAAGAGTTTCATGGGAGACAACACATTTAGTAAGTTTTAATTTAATTTAGTTTTCATTATTACAGATTTTTGTATTAATTTTATTTCAGGTTAAAAAAAGATCCAAGGAAGACAAGTTTGCACAGAGCATCGATCGACACCTGATAAATGTCGATCGACAAAGCATCCAGAGTATCGATCTCCACTTAACTGTGTCGATCAAAATTCACCATCAGCGAGAATGTATACTGATTTTTCTTGTTTAGTTTCGACCTAATGTTTTTTCCACCAATCTTGGACTGTATAACACTGGGGATAGTATTGTTCAAGTTTGGGAAAAGTATTACTGATATTTTGTTTTATTTTGAGCATTATTTTATGTGTTTTTATTGAGTTTTATAGAGTAAAGAAAGGGTATAATGAATTTTTTTCACATTTTACTTATTATCTAACCACTCTCACAATTCTTAGATTTACTGATGGTATGGTGTACCGGATAGAAATACCAAAGTGGATCACCTGCCAATAACATCCACACTTGCTAAGAATGTTTAAAAGAACCAAAGTTGACCTCCAGCTTAATCAACTTAATTTGCTTGTCTTGGGGCTTGGTATACGCTGGATTAAATTCCTCCTCTCAGTATAGAAGGTAAAAGTCTGTGTGTTTTTTGTTCCCTTCTCTCTGTCTCTCTCTGTGTGTGTGTGTGTCTCTCTCTCTCTATGTCTCTTTGTCTCTCTTTATCTCTCTCTCTCTCTCTCTCTCTCTCTCTCTCTCTCTCTCTCTCTCTCTCTCTCTCTCTCTCTCTTCTCTCTCTCTCTCTCTCTCCCTCTCTCTCTCTCCCTCTCTCTCTCTCTCTCTCTCCCTCTCTCTCTCTCTCTCTCCCTCTCTCTCTCTCTATCTCTCCCTCTCTCTCTCTCTCTCTCTCTCTCTTCTCTCTCTCTCTCTCTCTCTCTCTCTCTCTCTCTCTCTCTCTCTTTCTACGACACTTAGAAAAGAAAATATTGAGATGATTTCCATTGAGATGCAGAGGGGTAGCACAATTTCCTATGACCCATTAATCTAATTCAGAAAGGAACAATCACACATTGTTGGAAGTGAGGCGTAGGAAAATTTCCAATGACCCCACTATTCACCTACCCTTTGTCAAAGAAAAAATAAGATGAACAAGACATACTGCAAGAGCATCACTGTTCATTGGAATAATTAAAAAAGGGAAGAAGAAAAAGATTAAGAGAAGAGAGAAAGAGGGAAGAAAGGGATCAGAGAAGACTGCATGTGTGTTCATGTACTTGCTTGAGTAAGACTCCATGTGTCCTTTGATCGATACTCCCAGGGTAAATCCTACACCTTTTTTTTAAGAAATGAGGTTACTAGGCGGTTATGTCAATCAGCATTAGCTAAGTTGTTGGCTATATTGTTTGGTTGCTAAGCTAGGGTAGAAGAGTACATAAGGTACCTCTAAAGTTGGCATTGATTAGATGTGGCTTTCAACATTTCAGAGGTGATAATAGTAAGTTTAAAAAAATTGTGTGAGTCCCCGAGATGTCAAACCTTTTTAACAGGATTGTTAGATTATTTGCTCGAGGACAAGAAAAATGATAAGTTCGGGGGAGTTGATATACTATGTATTTTACAAGTTTTCACCCGTAGTATATATGCTTTTTAGAGTCTAATATATTTGTTTGGACTCTATTATAGAGTGTTATCAGGTGCAGGTATGTTTTAGAGCAATATGGAGAATATGGAGAACACTAGAACTTTATGATGAAGAAACTCGTAGTTGCTAAAGAAATCAGACGTCACAGTCGATGTTCAGGAAGAGTGTCGATTGAGAGTGCCTCCTTGGTGTCGCTCTACACACGCGCGAGTAGATGGGCCGAGTTAAAGTCAAGAATGACTCAAGCCTAGAAGATCCACATAATTGCAAGACTGCCACTGACCAACTTTATACCTAGTATTTAGGTGTTTTGCCATTGTTTGGGCAGCACCACCAAAAAACCAAACTATTCCATGATTCTTAGATGTTTTTTATTATTTGTTATGTAGAGAAGATCAAGACTCCTACAAATATTTATGTCGGAACTCCATTGTTCTTATTATCGTATTTTATTTACGCATTTTATTCAGATTATTGTTAGGTTTTGCTTAATTATATTTGAATAGTTTCTTTTGTTAGGTTTAGGGTTTTATTAGGGTTTATAAGTATTGCTGAGATTTGAACTGCTTGTGTGAATCTTGAGGGAACCAAAATTCTCACTGTCGATTTTAGTTAATGGAGGAAAGCCAAGATTCTCGATTTTCCCTGAGCATCCCGATTCTCTGTGTAAACAAACAAATATGAAAAAGAAAAATAAAAAAAATATTATAAGAAATTGCACAGAGGCGTTTTATTGATTATGATGAAGTACGGTTTACGAAGTTTCACCAAAAACCGGATGGAGAAAGCAGTAAAATATTCTAAATATTGAGCTTGTTAGTCTAACCACCTATATCCTAAGTCTCCTAAGCTAACAGTAATTTCCTAAGGTCTAATTTTCGGATCCTTTTGTTCATTGACTTGGCACTCCTTATATATTCCCTCTAAGTCAAACGTGTTCCCTTTTCTGCCCCCGATTCGAGTTTTTCTCTTTGCGGAAATGTTCCTTATTTTTCATTCTTCAAGATTATCCTGGAAACAAGACATTTATCTTCTTTTCAATATATCTTCTGCCGAAATTAAGTGAACTGTCATTATGTTTCGGCTGATTCTCGTCTAAATTGGTAAGTGGGCTTTTGCTGCTTTTTAGATCTTTTCGGGCCGTCTTTCAATTTAATCGTTTTGATGATTTCTTTTGGAGAAACTGGCTACCACATGATGTTGGTTTCTATACCGTTGGTTTCGCAATGTTGTAAAACCGATCGACCATCAACATAATTGGGCTCATTCTCATCTGATACTGTAAGTGGCCATTTATCGCGTTTTAGACCCTTTCGGGCCGTTTTGAGATTTAAACAATTTTTACGATTTATTTAATAGAAATCGTCCTTTGTATGATTACACGATGCTGGCTCCGCAAAATAATAAACCAACCATACAGTCGAGATAGCAATGGTGTTTAAGTTAACCGTTATCGTTTTATGCGATTGACTTGGAGTTTTACGAGAAAACATGTCCTCTCAATTTTAATTGTAAAACTACAAAGTAAACTCCAATCGAGACGAAACAATAAACAACCTAGTCAAGATCCAAAGGTGATGACTAGGATACGGTATATTCAACCATGGGCGACTAGACGTATGTATGCGTCTATATTCGACCATGGGCGACTAGACTCTCCATAAAGTCTACTCACCCGTGGGCGGCTAGACTTGGAAGCGACGCGGTTTTCTTCCGCTTGTACGTGCTTATCCCTTAATCGGGACAAGATAGGCAGGGCGATAAGAAGTTTGGATGTGATGGTTTCTTGTTTTCATTCTTACATTAAAGATAAACAACGTTTCCGTGGCAAGTTTTATAAATTGATTCCGGCGTGACCATCTTCACCCCAACACTGTGACCATTTTTACCCCAAAATCGAAAGACTCTTTCAAAATTCATCATTTCTTGTAAAAGCCTTCTGCAGAAACGTTTTCCGATCATTTCATCTTTGGATATAAATTATTGTATTCCTTTTCCTGGACAAATATACTAAGTTTGTTCTTGTATCCATATGCAAAGAAACTCATATGGCACTGGTTGCACTGTTATGGCAATGGTTAAAGGGGTAATTATAACCAGACTTCGCAGTACCAGAGACCCCACAACAACAACACCAACAACATGAGTTATGGAGCTTCTTCTTACCAGAATCACCTACCAACAACTCAGGAAAGTAAGATAGCGTGTATTATTGATTAGGGTCATGAGGGTCAGAAGAACCTGACAGTGGATTTCAATGGGAAGATAGATGTTGTGTACACAAACATGTATGAAAAGGTCGAAGATCTCAGAAGCCATGTGAAGAAGTTGGAGATTCAAGTGGTTCCGACGGGTGAAGCTGTGAAAAGATAGGAAAGCGCTGATTAAAGGAAATAGAGAAGCTAGACAAAACAACCACATGAGTGCCATCATATATGATGGTGTTTGGCAACTGGTGAAGGAAGAGCAACTCCAATGAGGGGACTTTCAAGTCAAAGTTTCCATGCATTTCAGCAGTTCACATTTGTGTCAATCGACACCAGGCGCGGAACACTGATCGACACCCCATGCTGAGTCCGTAGGATCTTCTGATACGGTGAGAATTGAGTGACATTCAGAATCTACCGATCGACGCCCATTTGCCACTATGCGATACCATGTTAAAATAGCAAGCGTCGATCAATACCCTACCATTTTCGTCGATCGACACCAACTGGTAACTTACCAACTGTGATTACCAAGAATCAATGCAGAACGTTTCTATGCTTCAGGATACCCATTTCAAACATCAACAGAGCCAACAGTGGACATTAACCAGCAATAGGAAGATGCACCAGAGCCTATGATCATTGAGAAGGCTACTAAGGGATATTCTTCTAAGAGAAGGAATATCAATGTTCCCAAGCATATAAAGAGAGAATCTAATGAGAAGGAGATGGATATTTTTACCAAACGGGTACTAAGGATCCGCATAGACATGCTATTTGATGATGCATATTGGGCAAATCGACACTGGATGTTTACCAGAGAGAACAGAGAGACACATAAGGACATGGAGCGTATGTTCTATCAAATCAGAGAGAAGATAAAGCAAGAGCTTACACTAAAGAAGAAGAGTGAGCCTAGGATGTTCGTGGTTCCATGCATGTCACAACTACCCTAATGCACTTTGTGACACAAGTTCTCCAGTCAGTATGATTCCTAGGGTCATGGCAAACCAGATAAGTATGACGATGGAGCCTTCTGAAGATGCTTTCACTTTTGTGGATTACTCTAAGGTGAGTTCATGAGGAATTGTCATAAACCTTTAAGTATAAATCGGCAATGCTTTAGTTCCAGTGGATTTTCATTTCATGGATATTCAGATAGAGTGGAATTCTTCTCTACTACTTGGGAGAGCCTTCATGGGTACTGTAGAAGCTATTTGCAACATGCAGACAAATCAGAAGTGCTTGATACTAATTGACAAGAATGCTTTCAATGAAAACGGTCAGAGTAGTGAAGGGATACATGCCCTACATTAAGATAGAAGATGATCCAATATTTGTGGCAGTTTGCTATTCTGATTTTGGCGCAGAGGACGGAGAGGCATCGATTGATATCCAACCATCAGCATCGATCGACACACCTGCGACTCCAGAATTCCAAGAGTTTTTCTGTTGTAACCACCATTCCACCCAAAAGAAAGGTTTGTGTAGTAGCACCAGATGAGCATGGAGTATAAAGACAAGAAGGGGGCAATGCACATGTTAAGGATGGAACGATCATCAATGTTTCAAAAGAGGATTTGGAAGCAATACTTGATATGGCAGATAGTTAGGGAGAGTGTTATTTGAGTCTACCACATCAGAATGAATGTTTTCAAATGTCTTGAATTCTACCTACATCAGCTTATTACCAACACCTGATGTTTACAAGAAAGATCAAGTTGGGGAGATGACAGTTGACATTTATACATCTAAGGATAGGATACTTGATGAGTTCTGCATAAAGTTTGATGCAACCTACTTCCCTCTCAACAACAATATTAGATTGTAAGCAAATGTATGGAATAGCTACAGCAGAAAGTAGATTACACACATGAGATCATTCAGAGACAGCAAGAGCACAAAACCAAAAGAGAAGAAACCATCAAAAGCTTTGTAGGCACCTGGTTCGAGATCAGAAAAGAAGATGCTGATACTTGTTTCACAACAGGTATTTCACTACCTCCTTACTAGCCGAAAACCTCCAAAACGTCAAGCTAAAGACTATAAACAAGAGCTTCATGTGAGCCAACACATTTAGTACGTTTTAAATTAATTTAGTTTTCACTTTTACAATTTTTTCGTATTAAATTTAGTTCAGGTTAAAAAAAGATCCAAGGAAGACAAGTCTGCACAGAACATCGATTTACACCTGACAAATGTCGATCGACAGAGCATCCAGAGTATCGATCTCCACTTATGTCGATCGACAATCACCATCAGCGAGCAGGTATACTGATTTTCCTTGTTTAGTTTCAACCTTATGATTTATTTCCCACTAAACTTGGACTGTATAACACTGGGGATAGTATTGTTCAAGTTTGGGGAAGGTATTACTATATTGTGTTTTATTTTGAGCTTTATTTGCATGTGTTTTGTTGAGTTTTATAGAGTCAATAAGGGGATAATGATTTTTTCAGTTTTTACTTATTATCTAACCACCTCACCATTCTTAGATTTACTGATGGTATGTTGTACCGGATAGAAATACCAAAGTGGATCACTTGGCAATAACATCCACGCTTGCTAAGAATGTTTAAATGAACCAAAGTTGATATCCAACCTAATCAACTTAATTTGCTGGTCTAGGGGCTTGGTATACACTAGATTGGATTCCTCCTACGAGTCTGGAAGGTAAAAGTCTGTGTGTTTTTGGTTGCCTTCTCTCTCTCTCTCTCTTCAGCATTAAGAAAAGAAAATATTCAGATGATTTCCAGAAAGATGCAGAGGGGTAGCACAATTTCCTATGACCCCATTAATCTAATTTATAAAGGAGTGATCACACATTCTGGAAGAGAGGGGTAGGAAAATTTCCGATGACCCCATTATTTACCTACACTTTCTCAAAGAAAAAAAAAGATGAACAAGACGGACTGCAAGAGCGTCACTGGTCACTTGAATTATAAAAAAAGGAAGAAGAAAAAGATTTAGAGAAGAGAGAAAGAGGGAAGAAAGGGATAAGAGAAAACTGTATGTGTGTTTAGATACTTGTTTGAGTAAGAATCCATGTGTCTTTTGATCGATACTCCCAGGGTAAAGCATGCACCTTTTTATTGTAAGAAATGAGGTTATTAAGGGGTTATGTAACCTTTTGCTTGTCCTCAAGCAAACTAAACCTGTGAAAGAGGTTTTGAAAAGCGGAGACTCACATAATATCTAACTATAACTATCATCTTACTTTGTTGCAACCACATCCTATCAAGTTAATCATATAGAAACTTTATATACCCTATCTTAGTATAGCAACCAAATCCAGTCTACTAACAACTTAGCAAATACTAGTCTGACTCACCCATCTATTGATTTTATTTCTCTGCATAAAATAAAAATGTAGGCTTTATCTTGGGAGTATCGGTCAAAGGACACATGGACTCTTACCTCTGCAAGTATATGTACAACTAGGCACAAAGTCTTCTTTGATTCCTTTCTTCCCTCTTTTCTCTCTGAATCTTATTAGATCTCAAACTTAATGGACAATGATGCTGATACAGTCCATCTTGCCATCTCATTTTCGATTTTCTTTTTCTTTTCTTTTCCTTTTTTATTGCTTTTTGGGCAAAGTTGTAGGTGAATAGTGGGGTCATCAGTAATGTACCTACCCCTCGCTTTCAAAAAAGTGTGATTGTTCCTCCGAAATAGAATAGTGGGGTCATCGGTAATATACCTACCCCTCTGCATATCGGGAAGTAATCTCAATCTTTTAAGCTTTTAGGTAGATTCTGAGAAGAAAGAGAAAGGGAACCAGAGGTGCAATGACTTGAACCTACAGACTTGCAGAAGAAATCCGATCCAGTGTATACCAAGCCCCAAAGCAAACAGATAATATCAGGATTAGTGTTGGAAATCAGCTTTTGTTCCTTCAAACTTTCTAAGCAAGTGTGATATAGTGGCAGGATGATCAACTTTGGTATCTCTAGTAATCTCTGCAAACAACCTTCTAAAAATGGTGCTAATGTGTGGTTAGTCAATAAAAAATCTTGATCATAATCCCCTTCTTGACTCAATAAAACTTTTTTAAAAAAACTTATATATATATAGTAAATAAAGCTCAAAATAAATCAAAAATCATCAGTGAACCTCTCCCAGACTTAAATTACACTGTCCCCAGTGTAATCCGTCCCGAGTTGGTTACAAAAAATATATCATAAGTGAATAGTTTAAGTAGAAAACTAGATACCAGACTTTGTAAAAAAGTATCGATCAATAGTAGGCGTGTGTGGTCGATCGATGGTCGCGATCCAATGTCGACTGATGGTGCCTCTATCGTGTCGATCGATGGTGGACTCAAACAGTCTACAAGACAAAGTAAAACTCAAAATAAATAGTAGTATAAGTAAAAACGAAATAAAAAACTTACTAAACAGTGGATTGCCTTACACTCAACGCTTGGTTATAGTCTTAAGCTCGACGTTGTGAAATTTCTGACTAGTATGGAGGTGGATCAACATTTAGAAAACAAGTGTCTACATCTTCTTTGCTCTTCTGAAACCATGTACCAATGAAGCTCCTTATTGCCTCATCTTCTCTGGTTTTCTCATTCCATATAACCGCTCTGGCAAACTCCATTGAAAGCATTCCCCTTGTAGTTTGTCAATATTGCGCTGTAGCATTCTAAGTATGGCAGCTGTAGTCTCTGATATATCCTCCAATTGCTGAGAAATATCTTCCTTCATCAAGCTCTGAGAAAAAGCAATCTCATCGAACCTATCTTCCAATTGTATTTCTGCTGCAGTCTTCTGTATGTTGGCTTCAGTGTTGATCGATGGCCAGATGTTTCCGCCAATCGATGCCAGTTCGACTGCCCGAACCGCATGCTATCTCTGAACAGTATCCAAATATTGTTTCATCTCATCCATGTGTACAGTCAAACCGATGAGGCACTTGTCTATAGGGTAGTAGACGTCATCCAGCCTCTTGTAGAAATCTCATGCACAATATCATCAATCTCTTCTCTGCTGTATGTCTTTTGATTCTTCATAGACATAGCGATCTTTACTGCATGATCGTGTAAACATATGTAGCTCTCTATAGAACTGCTCTGATGTCTTCTTCTTGGACATTCACTAATCTTCCTTATGTAGCTCGTGCATTACCATTCTCAACTCTCTAGATGCCATACTCATCTTTCTTTTCCCAATGGAAATCTCGGTTGCCCTCAGCATCAGAAGTCTTGTACCTTGCTCAAAACGCCAGTCGATCGATGATGGTTTGTTCCAATCGAACGAATGGCTTTTCGAGCAAGGTACGAGTTCATCGATCGATGGTGTAGGCCTTGAATTATGGGAATTGGAAGGACGAAATTTGTGTACCTTCGGAAAGGGTCTGTCGATCGATGACCGGTGGGTGCCGTCGATCAATCTAGGATGCTTGGGAGTGTATGGAATATTACGGATTGGCTCATTCTTTTGTTCCTCAATGTCGATCAACGATGTATGATGCGCGTCAATCAATGGCTGATGGTGCTGTCCAAATAAAACTCCCAATCTATTACCTATAGTAAGGGCATCTGCTACACTCCTTAGATAAATGTAGGATTCACCCATAGAGAGCCCGTGCACGTCCCTCTGGGTCTCTGAAAATTCTGAACTCATCCGGTCTAATATTACCAATATATGTATCTTCTGCTACAAGTTCGTATTCTGGTTCGCGTCTGATGTCATTCGATGGGCAGGAGTAGCCGGTGATCGATGCTCGATTATCCACTGTCGCGTTCATCAAACAGCCAGGGTCTTCAGATGCTAGGCCGTGATATTCAGTCTGATCTTCCTCTCTGTAATCTTCTTCATACTCTTGGCATGCTGGACGTGATTCGATCGATGGTGTATAGTGACCGTCGATCGGTGTTCGATAACCATAGTGTTTCCTGAAAAGGTTTCCAGCACCATTAGTCGTGACCGTCTGGATCGATCATGATACCGAACTCGTCTGGATGTAGATAACCATATTCCTTCTCGCGTTCTGCAGCTGAATCAAGTTTGGATGCTGCTTCTCGTTCAGTCTCGATCGATGGCGTAAGGTGACCGTCGATCGATCTCAATTGCCCTAGTCAATGGGAAATGTGATAAACACCAGCCTCTTCCATAGCAATACCACGGTATTCGGTTATATTTTCTTCTATGTAATCTTCGTCGTGCTAGAGGTAGGCTGTGCTGTAACCACCATCTGTGTGACAGTTGTTGATCAGTTCTAGAGTAGGGTCGTCGATCGATAGCAAAGGGTGGGTGCCGACTGATTGCTGAACTGAAAATGCATCGATCGATTGTATGGGCTGGTTATCGATTGATGCTCCATCTTTCGATTCTTCATTGAAGTCATAATCACAGAAGCATGTGGCCACAAGTTTTACATCATAACACAATTCAATCAGAGTAGCTTTGTTCTTATTTTTGACAGGTTGATAGAAAATATTATGATCAATTAGATATAGATACAACCTGTTTAATTACATATCACAGATAGCTCCCACGGTAGCCATGAATGCTCTCCCAAGTAGTAGTGAATAGTTCCAACCTATCCTGATGTCCATCACGTGGAAGTGTATTGGAAATAAGGTGTTGTTAAGCTGTACTGGAACATCTTTTACCATCCTTCATGAGTTCACTTTTGAGCAGTCTATATATGTGAAGTAATCACTGTAGGGTTCCACTTTCAGGTTCAGCTCATCTGCGATAGTTTTTGGCATAATGCTCATTAATGATCCAATATCACAGAGGGCGTTGGGGTATTCATTGCCCTTGATAAAGCATGGAACCACAAACTTCCCAGGATCACTTCTCTTCTTTAGACAAGTTCTCGGTTTCATCTTTTCTCTAAGATGATTGAACATGATCTCTATATCATCGTCTGTCTCCCTTGTTTCCCTGAAAAACATCCACAACCTGTGAGTATAATAAGCTTCATCAAAAGGAGTATTTAAAGAAATTTTGAAAACTATTTTGGTAAAGCTATCTATCTCTTTTTCATTAACTTCTCTGTGTTGATGTTTGGGGATTTTTTTGATTCCTCTTGGAGTGTCCCTCATCTTCTCTATTAAGAACTATACTTTCAGATGTGTCAGTATTCTTTTCTGAAACCGTTGTAGTTGGACACATAATCAAACTCGCAGTGATGCTTGGTACTCGAACCGGTTTTCTCATATGTCGATCGATGCTCAGGTCGCATTCTCGATCGACACATCTATCTCTCTGTCAGTCGATTGTCTCTTGTCGGTGTCGAACGATGTTTATCAATTCTCACGAAGCTACTGATACTGCCAGAATCATTGTCGATCGATGCTCATTGCTTGGTGTCGATCGACACCAATGCGAATTGCCGAATGACATGGAATTTTCGACATGAAAATCTCCTTATTGAAGCCATTCCCTCTTAACTCCCTGCTAATAATCATCATCAATCAATGAATTAATGTGGTGCTTCTGTCCAGCCTCTATCTTCTCCTTGATCAGGCTATCATGCCTCCTAATGGTTTCACTTGTTTGCAGCACTTGATTCTCTAGCTTCTTCACATGGGTGTTGAGATTTTCGAACTTGGTGTTGAGGTTGAGTTACAGCCCATCTATCTTTCCATTGAAATCCACAGTCATATTCTGCTTTCCCTCTAAAACTCAATCAACCATTGCTTTGATTTTGCTTTCTTGAGTTTCTGGAGGAGGATTCTGGTAGTAAAAAGATCCATAAGTTCTGTTTTTGTTGAAGGGTTTTCGCTGTGAACACTGATTAAGCCTACTCCTTTAACCATTCCCATATGAGTTCCTGTTGAAACCTAGATTTCCTTGTCTCCGGAAACCATTCCCATCAATGTAGTTCACATCCTCTTCGTCAATCTCATCATCTCCAGATTCTATTGCTTCTACTTCTGCAAAAGTGACCTTCTTCAAGAAGAATTTCTAAATACTATCCAGTTTTGCTTTGACCTCTTCAATCTGATCCTTGCTTAGAGCTGGAGTTGATTTCTTCCTTTTAAAGTCTGTGTTCTTGGTGCTGCTACTGGATGCCAGATTCTCAATCAACCTCGTAGCTTCTTCAGGATTCCTAGTGTTGAAATTTCCCTCACTAGCTGTGTCCAAAGCCATCTGATACTGTAATCCAATACCTCTACAGAAAGTGCTGAGAAGTTTCACTTCATTGAACACGTGATGTGGACAATTTCTTTGGTACGATTTGAATCTGATCCAGAGGTTTCTGAGGGTTCGTGTGAAAAAGTAGCAATCTTGCTCCTCAGATCTTCTGCTCTTGCATCATCGAAGAAGTTACGGAAGAAAGCGTTCTTGATGTCAAGGAGCCTGATGGTAACTGCTTAAACCAATATGAAGCTTCTCCAACGAGTGCGTACTTGAAAAGCTTCCAAAAAGATAGTCTTTGGGGACTCCATTAACTTTGATAGCAGTCACTAGATCCTCAAATCGCTCCAGATGATCCATAGGGTGCTCATGTCGTAACCCATGGTAAGGTGTATGTGCTACCAGTCCAATAAAGGCGAGCTTTATTTCAAAAGCATTCCTCTGAAAAGCTGGAGAACGAATGGCGGATCTGTTGGTGTAGAACTGGTCTAGACGGTTGTAGTCAGCGATAGTTCTCTGAGCAGCTTGGGCATTAGCTTCAGGTTGAGCTGCTGCTGCATCTGCTTCTGCTTCTGTATCAGGGATTATGGTCCCTTGATCATCTATCTTTTGACCTACTGCATTACGCAGATGACCGTCGAGGTCATGCAGGTTTCCATCCTCATCTCGAGTCAATATTAAAGTCGCAACCATCTGAACTCGTCTTCTTAAGTCAATCGATGCGGGTAAGATGATGTCGATCGGTGCTATGTGATCAGTGTCGGTTGATGCTCGAGTTCTGATGTCAGTCGATGCTATCCGTAAAGAAGTGTCGGTCGATGCGGTATAAGTGATGTTGATCGATGCTTGTTGTCTTTATTTGTTAGTCAATATGCCCTCTCTGTGCATGCTCTCAATACATAAGTATAAATATAACAACCCTAAAACTTAGGTCAAAACTCGTACAGGGCATTCTCGTCATTTTTCTTCTAACTTGGGCTTTTAAATTGGCTGTCTGTGAATTGGATGTCGATCGATGGCAAGTGTGCAGAATCGATGGACTTTGGTCTTTTAACATCGGTTGACTTCAAAGATGTGTTCTCAAATGGTCAACTATGGATTTTTCTCCTCTAAATGCTCCAAAAGTTCCAAGTATCTCCATATATATCCAAAACGTTCTTGGACCTGTAAATACTCTAAAACATAGCCTAGAAGAAGATGATAGACCCTAAATAGAGCCTATAACATGGCCTAAAGCTCGTAATAAATAGGCTATATCATTATGTCAATCAGCATTACCTAAGTTGTTGGCTATTTGGTTTGGTTGCTAAGCTAGGGTAGAGTACATAAGGTACCTCTGAAGTTGGCTGATTCGATGCGGCTTGCAACATTTCAGAGGTGATAATAGTAAGTTTAAAAATTGTGTGAGTCCCCGAGATTTCAAACCTTTTTAACATGATTGTTAGATTCTTTGCTTGAGGACAAGAAAAAGGATAAGTTCGGGGGAGTTGATATACTATGGATTTTACAAGTTTTCAACCATAGTATATGTGCTTTTTAGAGTCTATTATATGTGTTTGGAGTCTATTTTAGAGTGTTTTCAGGTGAAGGTATGTTTTGGAGCAATATTGGGATTCTGGAGCACGCTATATCTTAATGATAAAGAAACTGGTAGCTGCAAAAGAGATCAGAAGTCAGAGTAGATATCAGGAAAAGTGTCGATCGAGAGTACCTCCTTGGTGTCTCTCGACACACGCGCGAGTAGATCGGCCGAATTAAAGTCAACAATGACTAAAGCCTAAAAGATCCACATAATTACAAGACTACCCTTTACCGAATTTATACTTAGTATTTAGGTGTTTTGTCATTGTTTGGGCAACACCACTGATGTCTTGCTTATTTGCGTTGTTTTGATCATCTATTATTGTACATTTTGATCACTTAGGATAGCATTTAGACTCGTTTAGGCTGCATTGCATAGCATGTATCTCTATCAGGTGTTGAAGGTACAAGGTGGTGATTTTGGAGCTTTTAGAAGTGATTAAAGAGCTTGTTTTGTGATTTTTCGACCAAGTGCTGCCCAAATGTCGTAACGGCCCTCTGTAGCGGTGTCATGAAGCCGCTATGAAGGAAACACGAGTCCATGTTCGATACCCGAATGGTGTAGTGGCATGATGAAGCCGCTGGTTGAGTACTCTGTTCCTTGTTCTATACCCAGATGATGTAGCGGCTTGTCCAAGCCGCTGTAGAGAAGATTCGAGTCCCTGTTCTATAGCCGGAACGTGTAGCGGCTTATGGCCATTCAAGAAGCCGCTATGGAGTGTAGCGGTGTGTCGTAGCGGTTTCGCTTGGCCGTTGTGAGTGTTTAGACCTCGTTTTTATTGGGTCAACCCAGGTTTGTTGGGTAGACCTAACTTGAGTTTTTGTTTCATATAAGTACTTTTTAGACCTAATTAGAGGATCTATCTTGTTTTCTATCAAAAGAAAAGATTACTTTGGTGAAAATTTGAGAATTTATCTATTTCATCTTGTTTTCTTGGTTTTATTAATTGATTCTGCTTTCTAATCATGTTCATCCTTGAATCAACCATGGTTTTAAGGATTTCCATGAACATTAGCGAGTAGACTCCTATTGGATCTATGGGTTAGGATGATTAGGGTGGTTAAGTGAAGAGTTAAGGTGTTTAACAATAGATTTATATGTTTCCTTGCTATTTGAGAGTTCTTAATGCTAGATTGATCTTGATCACATTAAGCTAGAACTGTAGACCTTTTATGCATCACAAGTGTTAGATAAAATGTCTGAACAAACTTAAATATGCTCTAGCTTGAATAGCCAAAAAGATTTTATGCTAGAATTGCTAGATAGTTATTGGACTTGTTCATAATGTTTGCTTGAATGAATTAGACCAATGAGAATTGATGTTTGACTCATGAATGCAAAATGATATTTGTCTTGAGAAAGGATTGATCTTTATTGGTGATCTAGGCTTAGGGAAACTATTGATTGATAAGCTTGCCACCTTAACTTGAATCTTAACCACTTTAACTCAATATCCTAACCTCATGGATCCTATCTTTTAGATTGAATCAAGTTCTTAGTTATCGTTTGTTTATTCTTATTACTTGAAAACTGTTCAATTCACTAAACTTTGATTGCTTAGATTGAGTTTAATGACTTGCATTTTTGGTGTTTGAAATCAACTTAGGATTGAATTGACTCTTAAATATTACAACAACACTTAGGATTAAACGTATCCCTATCAACCACCCCAAAACCTCCCTCAAACTATTCCATGATCCTTAGATGTTTTAAATTATTTGTTATGGAGAGAAGATCAAGACTCCTTTAGAGACTTATATCGGAACTCCATTGATTTTTTACCTCATTTTATTTATGCATTCTATTCGATTATTGTTATGCTTTGCTTAATAATGTATGAAAAGTTTCTTTTTTTAGGTTTAGGGTTTTATTAGGGTTCATATGAATCGCTGAGGTATTGAACTGCTAGGGTGAATCTTGTGGGAACCGAAATTCACACTGTCGATTTTAGTGAATGGAGGAAAGCCAAGATTTTCCATTTTTCCTGAGGGTCCGGATTCTCTGTGTAAACAAACAAATACGAAAAAATAAAAATATACAAAATATCGTAAGAAATTGCACAAAGGCAATTTATGGATTAAGATAAAATATGGTTTACAAAGTTTCACTGAAAACCGGATGGACAGAAATTCATCAATTGTGCAGAACAAAAGAATAAAGCACTAAATTGTTCTAAATATTGAGCTTTCTCGTCTAACCGCCTATATCCTAAGTGTCCTAAAGCTAACAATAATTTCCTAAGGTGTAATTTTTGGATCCTTTTCCCCATTGACTTGGCCCTCCTTATATATTCCTTCTAAGTCGGTCGTTTTTCCTTTTATGCCCCCGATTCAAGTTTTTCTCTTGCTGAAAATGTTCCTTATCGTCTCAATCTTCAAGATTATCCTGGAAACATGACATTTATGTTCTTTTCAATATATCTTCTGCAGAAATCAAGTAAACTGTCATTATATGTTGGGCTCATTCTCGTCTAGGGTTGTAAGTGGGCTTCTGTCGTGTCATAGATTTTTTTGGGCCGTCTTTCAATTTAAACGTTTTTATCATTTCTTTTGGAGAAATTGCCTACCATATGATGTTTGTTCCGTAATGTAGTAAAATCAGTTGTATAGTCGAGATAACAATGGCATTGAGTTTACCGTTACCGTTTTATACAATTGGTTTCGAGGTTTTACGAGAAGACAAGTCTTTGCCCTTTTTATCGCCAAACTTCAACTGAAACTCCTATCGAGACGAAACAAGGATCAGTTTGGTCAGGACTCGAAGGAGAGATTAAAGAGGAGGAGATGATCTGGTCGCCATGATCTCGTCGCCCGTGGGTGACGAGACTTGGAGCCGTTCTCGTCGCCCATGGGTGACAAGACATGGAGTGTGTCTCATTGCCCACGGGCGACGAGACTTGGAGACAGTATCAGTTTCTCTGTGATGTTCACAGCCTCATGTCCTCCCTGCTCCACATATTTTAGAAATATGTGGTGATATATTTTAGAAATGAGTATTGTATGTCATCCATATTTTAGAAATAATACATGGTGATATATGTGGGCTGATCCACTCATTGTGCAGGCCGTTAAACTATTTCATGATATTGATTGACTCATCTAGTAGTTGGTGAAATGTCTGTCTCTTGACACCAAGGAATACAGATTTCGCAAAGTTCATTGCCCATACAATAAGTCTGAGAACTCAGTTCAATGAGTATGCCATTAAGAAAGTAATGGTTGATAATGCTGGTGAATTTATATCGCAAGCCTTTAATGATTATTGTATGTCATTAAGAAAGTAAGACTTGATAATGTTGGGTTTCGATTGATGCTGTGTCTGCAAGCTCATCGTCTTGATCGTATTTGCAGAAGCATGTAGCAATCAAACCTGGATCATCACCCAATCATATCTGAGTAACCTTGTTCTTGACTTTAACAGGTTCATAGAAAATGTATGGATTAATCAAGGATAGATACAACCTGTTTGTCTTCATGTCGCAGATATCTCCCGTTGTTGCCATGAAAGCTCTTCCAAGGAATAAGAAAGAGTTCCAATCAATCTTTATATCCATCACATGGAAGTGTACTAGAACTAAGGTGTGGCGAATCTGCACTGGGACGTCTTTGGCTATCCCTCTTGAATTCACTTTGGAGCAATCCACAAAGGTGAATAAATCACTAAAAGGCTCCACTTTCAGATTTAGCCTCTCTGCCATCACTCTAGGCATGATGTTAACTGCTGATCCAGTATCAGAGAAGGCATTAGGATACACGTGACCTTTGACCAAACATGGAATCAAAAATTTCTCAGGGTCACTTTTTTTCTTGGAGTAGTCATCTGCTATATCCTCTCTCTGAGGTCACTGAACATGCGCTCTATGTCCTTTTCTATTTTCTTGGATTCTCTGAAAAACATCCACAATATGTGAGTATAATATGCTTCATCAAATGGAGTATCTAAAGAAATTTAAAAACTCTTTTGGGAAAGCCATCCATCTCTTTGTCAGTTGCTTCTCTGCGAAGATGTTTGGGAATCTTCTGCTTTCTTCTGGAGTGTCTTTCTGATGTCATGGGTTCAGATGTATCGGCGTTCTGTTCCTGATTCTCCATCCTCGAAGGTCTGAAAAATAAGCTGGCACTCAGACTTGGTAACCGAAATGATTCTGTTGTTGGGGGTTGTCGATCGATTCTTTCTTCTCGCCGTCGATCGACGTTGGAAGATTCACACGAGGCAACCGGTTCTGCAGGTTCCGACAATCGACGGTCAGGCTTGGGTGTCGATCGACACCAATGCGAATTTCCGAAAGACATGGCACTTTCGACACGAAAATCTCCTTCTTGTAGATGTTCTCTCTTCACCTCTTGCCAAAAGTCTTCACCTATCAATGCATTGACGTAGTGCTTCTGACTAGCTTCTCATTTTTCCTTAATCAAGGCTTCATGTCTCTGAATGGCCTCACTTGTTTGGACCACTTGACTTTCCAACTTCATGACATAAGTGTTGAGGTTCTCAATCTTGGTGTTGAAGTTGGTGTACATCAAATCTATCTCCCCATTGAAGTTCACAGTCATCTGTTGCTGCTGCGTCAGTATCCTATCAACCATAGCTTCCAATCTGCTCTCCTAAGGCTTATGCTGCTGAGAATTCTGATTGTAGTTACTCATGTTGCCACCATAGGAGTGTTCCTGTTGTAGCCTGGATTTCCTGGTCTCTGGTAACCGTTTACACCAACAAAATTCACACCCTCTTCCTCGTCTTCTTCTTCCAGGGCTTTCACTTCTTGCTTCTTGGATTTCTGAACACTGTCTAACTTTGCCTTGACTTCATCTATCTGCTATCTGCTCAAATATGAAGCTGATTTCTTCCTCTCATAGTCAGTGTTTTGGGTGCTATTGCTAGACGCCAAGTTTTCAACGATTCTTGTTGCTTCTTCTGGACTCCTAGTGCTGAAATTTCCTTCACTAGCTGTGTCTAAAGCAATCTGGTACTGCAGATCAATACCTCTGAATAAAGTGCTAAGTAGCTCCAGTTCATCGAAATCGTGGTGTGGGCAGTCTCTCTAGTAGGACTTGAATCTGAACCAAGAGCTTCTGCATGATTCCCCAGGCTCCTGTGTGAATGTGACAATCCTGCTTCTCAAATCTTCTGCTCGCGCATCATCAAAAAAATTGAGCAGAAATGCATTCTTGATGTCTGTCCAGGAATTTAGAGATCCTAATGGTAGTTGCTTAAGCCAATGCAAAGCATCTCCAGAAAGTGAGTATTGAAGAGCTTGAAAAATAGATAGTCCTCGGGGACTCAATTGGCCTTAATAGAAGAAACTAGATCCTCAAATTGCTCCATGTGTTCCATCGGGTGCTCATGTCGCAATCCATGGTAGGGTGTCTGTGCAACAAGTGCAAAGAAGGACATTTTGATCTCAAAATCATTCATCTGGAAAGCTGGAGGACGAATAGCGGATCTATTAGCATAGAACTGGTTTGGACGATTATAGTCTGCCAGTGTCCGTTGAGCAATTTGGGCGGCAGCTTCAGGTTGAGCTACTGCAGCGTTTGCTTCTGGTTCATGGATTACTGCTCCATGTTCGTCATTTCTCTAACATGTTGCATTATGCATATGACCTTCAAGGTCATACAAGTCTCCTCTATCATCGCGAACCACAACTAAAGTCGCAACCATCTTTCGCGAATTACTGTTGATCGATTTCGTGTGGGAACTGTCAATCGATGTTGATGTGTGAGTGTCGATCGGCGGTCGAGGGCTACTATCGATCTATGCTAGTCACGTCTGTTTGCGGATGGAACGTCTGATTGCAACGGGTCTGAGAAGATTAATTCTTTTTTCTTTTGGCTTTTGGTACTACTAGGCATGCACCTGAAAGACAAGAAAACGGAACTGTCTGTAACTTGCAATAAAAAAATCCTAGACTAACCCCTACAAAAAAAATCTAATGGCGATCTTTGCTCCCTGGAAACACCGCCAAATTTGACAGCATGCGGGTTAAGGTTTATATTAAAGCAAGAAATCTATCAATTTAATCCTACGAACTACTCTTGCCAAGAGAGGTCTAATTGTAGTACTTAGGGATCAAATCCACAGAGAGCGAGGGCACACAATAGATTTCTGCGTTCTCAAATTTAAGCTAGGCAAGCTATAAATAGGAGGTCTGTGTGAGGGTTGTATCCAAAATGGAAATTATCTAAATAAGTTAGTTGATTCAAATATGGAAAAGATAGATCTAGGGTTTCAGGCAAGTGAGTTATAGTGGATAGGATGCATGGAATTACGAATATGCAATGACCTTAATCACAATCCGACCCCCTCTCGTTCCAGCTCTCGTATGCGAACAGAGGAGTTGATCGTCGATCGACGGTTAAGGCCAAGTGTCGATCGATGGTTATCGGACAGGAATTTTGCCCGGTAGGTTAATAACACCAGCTCTCGCATGCATCTAGCAACCTTGCTCTATGGAACTAAATCTGGCACAGAACCCACTCTCGTAGTTCTCTATGTCATCAGAACCTACTCTCGTAGTTCTCTATGTCATGTGTTCAAGTTGTTAGTCAGCTACTCTGGAACATAAGCATTAAACACAATTCCAACAATGGATATCTCTTCGTCCTAGCAATCCTATTTTGGGCTAATTCATCAGTAGCATAATGAAACCTAAATCTAACAAGAAAATTACTCAGACATAATCATAGAAATCTTGATAAACTAAATAATAAAATGCATAGAATAGATAATGAGGTTCTTATACAATTCTCTGAAGGAGTTCATATCTTCTCCCCAAAACTACTACAAAAACTAAAAGCTGTTAATAATACTTTGTTATGAAATCTCTATCTCTTTGCCTAAACAATGGCAAAACCTTAATAAACTACGTCAAAACTCGTTCAGGGGCATTCTTGTAATTTTTCTTGACTTGGGCCTGAGGTTGGCCAATAACATTGTGAGTAGACCGTCTATCGACAGCAAGTGTGCACCGTTGATCGATGGTCAGGCTTGACATCGATTTTGACTTAGCTGAATATGAACAGCTTCTGGAGATTGTCTCTAAATGCTCTAGCAAGCTCCATTATCTCCATAATGCTCCAACACGTACATTGACCTGAAAAGACTCTAAAATACAGTCTAGAGATACATAACAGACTCAAAATAGGGTCGAAATGATAGTCTTAAAATGGTAAGTTACAAGGTATATCATAAACCTCCATAGTTTTCCTAGATGCTCGGAGAACATGCAGTTTACAAGTTGTTGGTAAGTCGTGCATTCGTTTTGAGACCGAAAGACATTATTTTGTAGCAATAGGTGTCACTATCTGTGATGAACGCAATTTTTTTGCGATCATCGGAGTTTTTCATAATTTGATTATACCCTAGAAGACGTGCATGAAAGACCGAAGCTTGTTCTCCACCATTCCTTCTACCAAGGGCTTGATGTGCGGCAGCAGGAAACTATATTTTGGACACGGCTTATTGAGATCAGTGAAATCGACGCCGAGTCGCCACTTCCCGCTTTCTCTTTTTACTATGACTGGATTAGCGAGACAGTCTGGGTATCTGACCTCCGTTATGGATCCAACGTTGAAGAGTTTCTAAACTTTGTTGTTGACCGCGGTGGCGAGTTCTGGTCCCAACTTTCATCTTTTCTCTTTGACAGGTTTGAAAGTTGGGTCGATGTCGAGTTTGTGATATGTTATGTGAATGTCGATCCCTGGCATATCTTCTGCAGCCCAAGCGAGCGTGTGAAGGTTCTCTTTCAAACAAGCTATAAGATCTGATTTTAAGGGCTCACCAATATTACTGCCGATTTCAATGCAACATTCAGGTTACCTCTTGTCGTGACATACCAAAATAAAAGGTTCACAAGTTGGTTCACACTTTTCTTCCAAGGCTTCGGCCTTCCGTAATTTCCAAAAGATTCCATTTCCATCTTGGGTTAGGTCACTTCGTTGACAAGAAAAGAATCACTTCGTTGACAAAATATTCATGTGTTAGGTCATTCAAACAGTGTTAATCTCAAATGTACAATGTTGTGATAGATGGTCTAACTTGCTAAAAATTTTGAAATGCTTACACGAATAAACAAAACATCAATTCCTTGAATAACACTTTTTCTTGGTGTATTATACTAATGTTATTTTAAGATACAATACCCTATAACCAATCAGAAAAAGAAAAGATAATCGTTAAAAACAAACTGAGTAGCTGTGGAATTCCAACGATAATATAGAAAAACAATAACTAAGATTTGATAATGAAATCAAATGAGAGAAACAATACTAAAGAGAAGTTCAGATTTCTTGTATAAAGAAATAAATGTATATATATGATACGAAAATGGAAGGTAACTAAGCACGCAATCCAAAAATCAATTTTAATAAAGAAAAAAACCATATTCTTCATCTTAAAAGATCTACATAACAAATAAGCAAAGAATAGAGGATCATGGATGGTTTAATACCAACTGAGGTTCTGCGGCGTGAATAGAGGATCCACATATTCTTCTTCTTACGCCACAGAGTTTATGCCGTTTAATTTTTTCGTTTTAATTATGCGGCGAAACAAAATTGCGATACTTTTCGATCTTCCTAGATTGTTTCGGTTCCTAAGGGAGTTGAAAATTTGAGAAACAAGTGGTATGTCGACGGTGTGGCTTTCATGGAGATCAACCACGGAACACCCATGACCACGTTGTATGATGCAGGGGACTAAAAAGTCCACGAGTTTGGTTATGCTCCTAACTTTAACCGTGAGGTTAATCGAGCTGAGGGTCATAGTAGCTTCTCCCGAGAGTTCCACTAATGGGCTCGGACTTTTTGTGATTTCAGAGAGCTCAATTTTCATTCTCTCAAGGGTATTCTTGAAGATGATATCAGCCGAGCTTACAGTGTCAACCAATACTCTCGTGACATCGATATTTTGGACCGTCAACTCGATGACAAGGAGATCATTGCGAGGGTTGGGTCGATCGGCAGTTTCTCTATCCTTGAAATAGACGACAGCGCTTTCTGTTTGGTTAGACATATCACCTCTTGATCGTTGGGTGATCTTGATTAGATAATCCGACCCCCCCCCTCTCCTTCTAGCGCCAAACTATGCCGAAATTCGCACTGTCGATTTTATCTAATGGAGGAAAGCCAAGATTCTCGAATTTTCCCTCAGGGGATCCGGATTCCCTGCATAAACACACGAATATGAAAAAGAGACAATAAAATAATATTGTAAGATATTGCATAGGGGCATTTTATTGATAAAGATGAATTATTGTTTACAAAGTTTCACCGAAAACTGGATGGACAAAAACTCGTCAACAGTTGAGAGCAAAAGAACAAATAAGTAAAAGTTCTATGTATTGAGCTTGTTAGTCTAGCCACCGATATCCTAAGTTCTCCTAAATCTAATAATAATTTCCTAAGGTCTAATTTTCGGATCCTTTTGCTCTTTGACTTGGCTCTCCTTATAAATTCCCTCGTGGTCGGTCATTATTATTTTTCTGCCTCCTATTCGAGTTAATCTCTCTGCGAAATCTTCCTTATCTTCTGGATCTTCATGATTATCCTGGAAACTTGATATTTATCTTCTTTTCCGTTTATCTTCTGCAAAAATCAAGTAATCCGTCATTGTAGTTTAGGCTCTTTCTCATCTAAGGTCGTAAGTGGACTTCTGCCGCGTTTTAGATCTTTTTGGGCCGTCTTTCGATTTAAATGATTTTACGATTTCTATCGCAGAAAACGCCTACCATATGATGTTGGTTTCTATACCGTTGATTCCGCGAATTAGAAAAATATAAAAACATCGTATGGTAGACGTGACTTGGAGATGGTCTTGTTGGCCGTTGGGGATGAGGCATGGGGCGTGTCTCGTTGCCCATGGCAGACGATACTTGGAGATGATCTCGTCGCCCACGGGCGATGATACTTGGAGGCGGTCTCCGTTTCTCCGTGATGTTTATAGCCTCGTGTACTCCTCGCTGCTTCGAAGCTTATCCCCTAAGTTTTTTTTCAAAGTTGTTTTGAACAAGTTTCTTTAAAAGATAGCTTAGCAATCTCTGACATTGATTTCAAGATTACCGTTTTTGGCACCAACAAAACTATTAAGGATCCTTCATCATAATGGAATTACTGCATGTGTTCTAGAGTAGCTAAGTAGAACCTTAAATTTAGGATATTGACAACTACGACAGTAGGTTCATTACCTAACATTAATTCTGCTGAACTAGGTTGATAATAAATGCGAGAACTGGTCAAGATTAACATAGTGAACATATCGATTAGGAAGTTAATGCTTGCTAAGGTAGCATCGATCGAGATTCCTTCCATAGTATTGATCGACACTAGAAGGGCCCCAACTCGGCTGTCTAAGCTGTGGTCGAAGTCTTTCGTCGATCAGGCCACTTATTGGTTAAACCTCTTAATTTTTAAACCTTCTTGTTAATCTCGCCCTTTGGTCGAGGCTTTTTCTAGAAATTAGCTAATGACTTCCTTAGTCAGTTTATAGCTTAGATCATTTTTATTTGTACGCAGCAGAATATCCTTATTAATCCTTGATCTAATATCAATAACGCACTTGTTCAGTGTAATCATCAATGCCTTGGTCAGTTTACTTAACTAACCTTGATCTTATAGATCGATTGCTGACACCATTTGAGTCATGCAAATCCGAGGTTCCATTCCCCTAGACCATTCTATCTAGATCTATACATGTACTGCTAGATCTTACCTTCGCCACATCCACAGAGCTTGTTTTCTCATCAGCCCTTCACTGAACCGCCTTGCCCTTATTGGTCCATTTTGAACCAATCAATAAGTCCTTCCCAAATCCTTGTCTTGGTTTCTGTACTGAACCATTCCCCTTCGGTACTTAGTCATTCAACCAACCATCCCCACAGACTAAGTAACTTGAGAAAAGACTTCAAGACGAATAGTGATATGCATACGGCCCTTTTGGTCATGCACCATCCAGCATCCCTTGCCGTATAGGTTATAGTACCAAGTCCATCTTCCGGACTGAACCATTCCCATCTTACTATAAGTTGATCAACCAACCACCCCACATGACTTGGATTAGATGAGGCAACCATCTTAGTTGACTGGCCCTGGAACTATATCCCAATCCAGACAATCAATCTTTTTCTTTTAAACCGATGCTTTCTAATCCAGTTAGATTCAACCCTTTTCATCCACCAACTAGGGATCATGTCGTTCACACCCAAAATAGTTAAGATTACACTCGGACTTCCATGTGGAACACATTGAATTCTACGTCCATGGGTCTTGACCAATAACCTTAGCCACCCTCCCAGAATGACTTCTAATCAGCCTTGTACTAAGACCACCAGTACGGAGGATTGATAGCCTTTTTCAAGGTCACTCCATTGCAGCGACAATGCCTTAGTACACACTGCATATAAAGCCATCCATCCATAGTTCATTTTCTGATGGTTGAGGCCGTGATCAACTCAACCAAGATCCCATGTCTCCCTCCTTGTGATCTGGCCGATTGATTGCATTCGACTATTGACTCACAAGGGTGATACATGTCCATCCATTCTTTGTTCCCAATTCTAAGCGACTTGGTTCCTTTCTCAACACACAGTTCCTCATATACTAGGACACCCATATAGACCTCCCATGGACCCATGATTCACATCATGATAATTACAGTGAACAACCTTGAATTTCTATCAATTCATAGTATCCGGCTATCATCAATTATGGATGAGTTAGACCAACCATGATCTGATCCCTTCTTCATGGCCTTGGATCCTATATTTCTATCATGGTCTCTTGTTTTCAAGGTCGCGTCATGCGTTTCCATGATCGTTCCTACATGAGACAGATTTATAAACCGATAAGTAATCATAGATTGATTACCTTACATTGATGGTGCATGATCCTGTGCTTCCTTTCTCCTGTATGACCATGTTTCTCTCACATAACCCTTCCAGGGAAGTTTTCTTCCAGAAATGATAACACCCATTTATGGGTTGTTCATTACTTGCCCTTGATCACCCTTTAATGTGCCTATCTTCGAACATCAACCCTTGAAGCAGTTTCGGGCATAGACAAGTAATCCGCCCATATCTCTTCTCTTTGGATTATTTCCATGTGTTCTTAGGCTTTGGAGAAGGTCTTGGGTGTTGTCAAAATGACCAAAACCCATCAGTGGATCGTGCATCAATTTCCGCTTCAATCTGGCCATTTCTCCCTTTTTCTCCAGGTTCCTTTGTGTTTAAGGCTGTAGAAAGAAGGCTTAGGCTTCCCTGAAAACCCACGTAATTGTCCTCCTTTTATAGGAGAAAGACCAGTTCCCATTCTAAGGGTCACACCCTTTCGCCAACTAGCTTGGCCATTGATTAAATCAATGGTCCAGATCACATCCCTTGGGCCTGGAAGTTACCCAAATGACCCTGACCTGCCTAAGTGTCCACCTATAGTGTCAGACAACCCAGATAGGTCAGTAGTCAACCAGCTTATTCAGCTAGGTGGAGTTGATCGCCAGTTCGTCCAGCCAGCTCAGCTAGTAGTTCAGCTAGTGTGAGTTGGTCAGTTAATGTCAGCTGGTGTGAGCTGGCCAGTGAGTGTTCAGGTGGTGTTCAGCTGATGTGATGTGGTCAGTGAGTGTTCAGCTAGTTTTTAGCTGGTAACTCTGCTACTGCAGCTCGTCCAAGTCCTTTCCTTTTGCCTTATACATTTGGTTAAGTCCCTTGGTCCATTCTTGAACTCATCTAGTCACCCATGATCATTTCTGATCATCCTTTCATCTTATCGTATTCACAATTATTTGTCATGATCTGAATCAAGGTAGACATGTTTTATTGAAATGTCTAGTCCTTATGTGAAGCTCTTAGATCACTTTAGCCTTCTATTTAGACTTTGGGAGGGTTGACTTGAAGTCCCTCGACCAACTAACTCGTTCTCTCATCCCAAGTCCATCGCGATGGTCCTTTCGAGGATCATAGATGCTACAAGTCTCCCTCACTTAGCAGGAATTCGTGCTCGAATATGGTGGTGGTTATACCTTGTATCTTGACTAAATTTTCTAACCAAACTTAGTCTCATCTTGGATATGGAATGCACTATATTGGTTCTTCATAACCAAATTGTCTTCATCCTGCCCCACAATCCTTCTCACTGATAAAATCCTTGATCAGAAACATAACTAGCTAGTCTCCCCCACTTGGAAGGACCCCAACTTTAATCCAACCAAGTGGTCCATCCTTGTTTAACTTATTAAGCCCGACCACACTTCCCATGTTGCGTTCAGAATGCCCACCAAGTTCATATATCTTCTTCTAGTTTTGTCTCTCTAGACTTCTTCCTTCTTTGATTAATCATCATGTCCGACTTGATCATATACTCTAGACCCGATCTTAGCATTCCGACTTGTCTATTCTGAACCTAGTCGTGGACTCCATGATTCTAGTTCATCATGACTAGATCAGACATCATAGTAAAAAAATAAGATCCGTCGCAATCGTTAAGCCGCTTGTGCACCACTCGAGTCTTGGTTGATATGTTTTGATCCCCAAGCAACCCGACTTAACCAAACTAGTCTTGTTGAACTTATTCCAATATTTAGGCTGCTCTTCCTTCCCCGAGTCCTAACAGAATATTTTTAGGCTACTGATTTTGATGGACTTATTGGTTTGTGATCCGATGAACTTGATCATCGTTTAACCCGACCACAACTCTGCCCAGCTTGGTCATATTGCAATCTTAGCCTCAGCTGGACTAAATTGTTTTACACTTGACTTTTCCCATCAATGGAATTAGTCATAATGTTATCTTGGCCCTATCATGGACAAGATCCAATTTTTACCCGATCCTAGTCCACTCTTCGACTCGATCATATTGTGATCCTCGTCAACCCCCAAACTTGATCGTCTTCCATCGATCATGGTCCATTTCTTGACTTTATCATATTGCAGTTCAGGTCCACTTCAGGATTCAGCCATCTTATCACGACCATAGGTCTAGCTCCGACTTGGTCATATGTGATCCTCGTCCTTTCTTGGACATGATTGTCTTTATCCTGACTTTGGTCCATTACCAGACTCGGTAAACTCATCGGACCCTGGTCCATTACCGGACTATGTCTATCATATATGACCCTATTCAAAGCCAGCTAGATCTTCCTTGGACACAAACATGTAAGCAAATCCTCGTCTCTCTCTCTCTAGACTCGATTGCATTACTGAACCTGGTTCCCTTTCGTGGTTGCTCGCCATACAGGCCTAGCCCCAACTGATTCATCCAGATCCCTAAGGAGTAATGCCTCATCATGGTCAAGTCTTGGTATAATCATGAAAATTCCTAAGCAACTCAACCCTAGCTGATTGTCTTGTCCCCTAAAATGCGCAACCAGAAGCATAGCCTAACTTAGACTGATTCACAACATCTTGTTGCAATTTTACAATCATTTCTTCCCATGGATACTATCTTAGTTCATATCCACACTATAGAGGACGTCTAATTCCATTCCATATAATGTTGCCATTCTCCTTGTTAACTCCCATCCATTAGATACCTAGATGATTAGAATCTCGGTTAATGTTCACACCTTTGGAAAATGTCCCATACCATTCTCCAAGGTGTCATACTTTCATGCACATCCCATACCGTTCATAAAGGATTTTTTTTACCTCATCCCCTATAAAACTAAGGCACCTATGTGATGTAAGACTCGGAGGAGTCTCTGGAAGGGTGGTGAAGATGGATACTCAAGCTGGCTTTCACGCACTCTCTTGAGAACAAAGGATGGTCGAATGATGGACACTTAACCAGAAGAAGGATCAAGTGTGGATGGGATATAACAAGCTTGCTTGCACGCTCTCTCTTGTTGGATCAGTTGATGATGTAGTTGATGGAACAAAGAACACCTCAAGGATGATGATGGATCCTTGATACAGTTCAAGACTCTGCTCACTTGAATCTCACAAGGAAGAAGAAGTCGGCTGCGGCTTGCGTAGGGGGCAAACTGACTCGTATATTGATCTAGGTAAAACTTGTGTGTTACAATGGCTGCGTGTGGGACTTTATTAATAGTCCTTCAGCCTTGACCTAAAGGGAAAAGACTCAAAATGACAGGACTTAGAGTTTTTTTTAAAAAAAAAAATAGAAAACTAACATTGCCTGGTTTAAGACCAAAAAGGAAAGTTGCAAAATAAAAGAAAATATGGCCTAAGCTAAGTCTTGGCCTCGAACCCTGGTTGTTTATGGGATGGGCGAGTTCTAGGAACCACTAGACTGACCCATCTTACCTGCACAAAGTGTAAATAAAGTAAACACTTTCCTTTTTTCAGTGTTGGCCTTCTTTGCTAGGTAGTTGATCTTGAGGGCGTATGGACCAATCTAGATTGGACTCTTGACTTGGTCTTCTACTTCTGGTTCCTCAATACTTGAGTCTTTGAAACCTTCATTCTTACTCATGTTGGTTTCATCAGAATTGGGGTCTCCTTCCCCGTCCATTCCTGCCACATAATCATCTTTGTCAGTTTAAGCCAAATGAGCTTCCTTACATGGAGTGATATTGAGTTGCGCAAAGGCATTTCTCAAGTCATCATTTAGTTTGTTGATATGCTCTACTTTGGTGGGCTGAGCTATTGGCATGTCTGGTGGTTCATCCATGTTGTCTAGGATAGCTTGGATGGCAAGTATGAAACCATCTTTAAGTCTCCTAGCCTTGGAACGTGTCATGGGACCTTCTGTGACCTTAGGAATGATTATGGGAACTTGGTTCTTGTCCATGACCTCATCATTCCCTCCCCCTTCAGAAGGTTTTTACCTCAAAACTGGTTCATCTGCAAGATAAGGGGACAAGTCAGCAACATTGAACGTATGAGAAATGTTGAACTCACCTCGAAGTTCTAGGCGGTAGGCATTGTCATTGATTTTTTCCAACACTCTAAATGAACCATCTACTCTAGGTGCTAGTTCAGAACTCCTTTTCTGTGGGAACCTCTCGGTTCTCATGTGGAGCCAGACCCATTCTCCTGGTTCAAAGGTCATCTCCTTGCGTTTCTTGTCAGCTCTCCTCTTGTAATCCTCAGTTTTCTTGATGATGTTCTCCCGGACCTTCTGGTGTAGCTTCCTCACAGCTTCCCCTTTCTTTAGGCCATCCTGATTAACTTGCTCAACTTGTGGAATGGTCTTAAGATCCAAATGGGGTAGTGGATTGAAACCATAAACAACTTCAAAAGGGGACATCTTAGTAGTAGAATGAGTAACATGGTTATAAGCAAATTCAATCAAGGGTATGCAATCTAACCAAATGTTCAAGTTTCTACTAAGTGTGACTATAAGTAAGGTAGAGAGGGTTTGGTTTACCACTTTAGTTTGTCCATCTGTTTGAGGGTGGCAGGTCGTGGAGAAGAGTAGTTTGGTACCAAGTTTCTTCCTCAGGGTCCTCAAGAAATGGCTCAAGAATTTAGTGTCTCGGTCAGTCACAATGGTCCTTGGTAGCCCATGTATACGTACCTCCTCCTTAAAGAATAGATTTGTGGTTTGGGTGGCATCATTGGTCTTTTCACATGGTATGAAGTGGGCCATTTTGGAGAATCGATCCACCACCACGAAGATTGAATCCTTGTGCTTAATCTTGGGTAAGCCTAAAACAAGTCCATAGAAAAATCCTCCTAAGGAGCATTAAGGATTGGTAAAGGTAAGTGTAGACCATGCGGGTGTGACCTGGATTTGGCCTTGTGGCAAGGTACACATCTAGCACAATGTCTCTCCACATCTCTCTTTAGGTGTGGCCATAAGAAGTGATCAGTTACAATAGCCAAGGTCTTGTCTACACCAAAGTGACCCATAAGACCCCCACCTGTGCTTCTTGAGGGATGAAGTCCGTCATTGAACACTGAGGTATGCAAAGCCTCTTATCTCGAAACAGAAAACCCTCGTGCAAGTGATAGGCTTGGAAAGCTCCCTTTCCACGTGACTGAAAAGCCTCTTTCAACTTCGGGTCCTCTTCGTACAACTCCTTAATGTGTTCAAACCCCAGTACCTTTGCATCCATGGTAGTGATCAAGGCGTGCCTCCTGGATAAGGCATCAGCAAACACATTTTCTTTTCATTTCTCGTACTTAATGACATAGGGGAAGGTCTCAATAACCTCCAGCCACTTAGCATGTCTTCTCTTGAGTGATGTCTGACCTCTTAGGTGCTTGAGAGTTTCATGGTCGGTATGGATGATGAATTCCTTGGATAATAAGTAATGTTGCCAGGTCTCCAGAGCACTAACCAATGCATACAGCTCCTTATCATAGGTACGGTCGTTGACGGTTGCACCACTTAGTTTTTCACTGAAAAAGGCCACTGACTTCTTCCTCTGGTGCAGTACAGCCCCTATGCCACTCCAAATGCATCACACTCAACCCCAAACATCTCATCAAAGTCAGGAAGGACTAAAACTGGTGCCTGGGTCAGCTTTGTCTTCAATGTGATGAATGCAACTTCTTGAGTGTTTCCCCATGCGAAAGGAACATTCTTCTTGATCACAACAGTTAGGAGCAGCTATGGTACTGAAATTCTTAACAAATCGCCTATAGAAGCTGGCTAACCCGTGGAAACTCCTAACATGACCAATGGTGGTTGGGGTAGGCCATTCTTGAATGGCTTTGATCTTCTCCCCATCTACTTGGAGTCCTTTTTTGCTTACTACAAAACCTAGGAAGACAAGTTGGTCAGTACAAAAGGTGCACTTCTTTAGGTTGGCATAAGGACCTTCCTTCCGAAGTGTAAGTAACACAAGTTCTAGGTGTTTAAGATGTTCGTCTAAGCTCTTGCTATAAATAAGTATGTCATCAAAATAGACAACAACAAATTTACTTATAAAGGCCCTAACAACCTGGTTCATGAGGCGCATGAAAGTGCTTGGTGCATTGGTTAAGCCAAAGGGCATGACCAACCACTGGTATAGGCCTTGCTTTGTCTTGGAAGCAGTCTTCTACTCATCTCCTTCACGCATCCTCACCTGGTGGTATTGACTTCTTAGATCGACCTTGGAAAATATAGTGGCTCCACTCAGTTCATCAAGTATGTCGTCTAGACGTGGGATGGGGTGCCTATACTTGATAGTGATGTTGTTGATGGCCCTACAATCCACACACATCCTCCATGACCCATCCTTCTTGGGAACTAAAAGGACTGGCACAGCACAAGGACTTAGGCTCTCCCGGATGTATCCTTTGGCCATGAGGTCTTGCACTTGCTTTTCCAGTTTCTTCGTCTCCTCTGGGTTCATCCTATAAGCAGGTTTGTTTGGCACGGCAGAACCTGGGACAAGGTCTATCTGGTGCTTATTCCCCGGATTAGTGGCAACCCAGCTGGTATTTCATCAGGGAAAACATCTTGAAACTTGTCTAGCACGGCTAGGGCTTGGTTAGGGAGTTGGAGTTCCTGGTTACCTATACTTAGAAACTCCCTTAAAATCATAAGCTGTACGGTGCCCTTGGCACTTAGAGTCTTAATAACAGAACCAGGAGAAATCAAAAGGTTAGTTTTACTTACCTGATCCTCCTAGTTCATCTTAGCTTGGAGCTCTTGCACTTCAGATGGGCTAAGAGGAGCTAAGTTGTACTTGCGGTCCTTGAATTTGAAAGAGTAATAGTTGGTTCGGCCATTGTGGAAAGTGGCTCTATCAAATTGCCATGGCCTCCCCAATAGAATATGGTCGGCTTGCATTGGAACTGCATCACATAAGACTTCATCTTGATACTTGCCAACACTAAAAGGAATGTTGACTTATTCATTGACCGTCAACTCAGTTTTGTTGTCTAACCATTGCAACCTGTATGGCCGAGAGTGCTTGGTTGTCTCAAGACCTAACCTGTCCACCATGTACTTGCTAGCCACGTTAGTACAAAATCCTCCATCTATTACGAAGTTACATACCTTAGCTTTGATGGTGCAGCGAGTGTGGAAGAGGTTCTCTCTTTGAGCCTTTTCCTTTGGGTTTATGGTCACACTCAACACTCTCCTAGTAACGAACATTTCTACAGTGTCCGGATACTCCACTTCTTCTCCTGACTCTATTTCTTCCATGTCAGCTTCATCTTGAGACTCATAGTCTCCAATGGCAGTGATGGTCATGACCCTCTGGTTTGGGCATTCCTTAGCCATATGACCTCGCCCCTGACATCTAAAACAAGTAATATCTCGAGTTCTTTGTTGGTTAATGTTCTTATTGTGTTCTTGTCTAGGAACTTTGTTTGGCTCACTACCCTTACCTTTGAACCGAGAATCAATCTCTTCGTCCTTACCTTTGTTGGCTGGTTTGTTGACATTAGATGCGCATGGTGTATTTGTTCTGGAACGTCAAGCATTGGCTGTCTTACGCTTGATCTGTTGCTCAATCTGCACGGCTAGATGCATGAGTTCATGTAAAACACAATACTGACTACCTTCCTGGAAATGGAGTCCATCAATGAACTGAGCCATCATAGCTTCCTCGGATTCCTCCAACTCCAGTGAGTTCATTAGCTTCTCAAACTCTTTAAAGTACTCCTCTACTGACCTATTACCCTGAGATAACTTGCGAAAACGTTTTTGTAAGCGTCTGTGGTAATAATCAGGAACATACCTCAACCTCAAAAGGTATTTCATGTCAGTCCAAGTTGTGACTGCCCCAAATTGGTTCCTCCTTCTTTCAGCTACATTCCTGTCCCACCATGCTAGGGCATTCTCAGTGAGTTGAGCTGCTTCTAAGGCCACCTTCTTGTGTTCTCCATAGCCATAACATTCAAAAATGTACTCTAGACGTTTCTCCTAGTCCAAATACACTTCCGGATTGGACTTACCTGCAAAAGTAGGAGGAACAAGTTTAATGTCTTTGTTTTGTTCTCTAGTTTTTACCTCTCTAACTCGGTTGTTCCTAAGAGGATCCTGTCTCCTATGATTGCGGTTTTGGAGAGGATCATCTTCCCCTAGACTGGGCATGCTTTCATCATCCCCATCTTCATTGTCCGGGTTGGGGTTTTGGTTGCGGACCGGGCCTCTCCTTTGAGGCTGCTCCAGTCGGTTCAGCCTGGCATTGATCTGCTGGCCAAACTCTCCTATGACAGCCATCATCTCTTCTCTCATGGCTGTCATGATCTGCTCCAAGGTTGGAGGATTAGCTCCATCAGCTCCAAGGTCTCCCATTGTTCGGCTGGTACAGCTAGACTCACTCAAAAATAATAAAAGGATTAAATACGAACGGTAACAAGTGGGTTGTTAAACCCCAAAGGAAAAATTCTTTTTTTTGACTAAGTAAAAAGGTAAAAGGAAAAAAGAGAAAAGGAAAAGCTTTTATGGTTTCGGAAAAAATTAAAGGAACAAGTAACTTCAGCCGCAAAGACTTAAACAAAAAAGGAAACTCGCCCACAAGAATATCGGGTGGTCGAGAAAACGAAAGAAACTAATTTTTTTTTTGACTTTTTCGAATTTTAAAGATCTAATAACCTATTGAACAAGGTAAACTCGATTTCTAATGAGAAAACAAGTTATGAACTACACGAGCACTAGCAAGAACAATTAACTTTTTATGGTTTTCTTTTCTTTCAAACGGAGATCGACTCTATTCAAACAACTAGGTGTAACTTCAAATACTTTTTATGGTTATACTGAAACAACGCGACAATAAGAAAAAACAGAAGTAAATATTTTGGGTTTTTTTGGTTAAATAAACTAAAGGAACAAGAAAGCAAATGATCTAAAGATAGAGGGTAAGAAAAACAAAAGGTAGGAACCTTTGGCTCTGATACCAAATGATGTAAGACTCGGAGGAGTCTCTGGAAGGGTGGTGAAGATGGATCCTCAAGCTGGCTTTCACGCACTCTCTTGAGAACAAAGGATGGTCGAATGATGGACACTTAACAAGAAGAAGGATCAAGTGTGGATGGGATCTAACAAGCTGGCTTGCACGCTCTCTCTTGTTGGATCAGTTGATGATGTAGTTGTTGGAACGAAGAACTTCACAAAGATGATGATGGATCCTTGATACAGTTCAAGACTCTGCTCACTTGAATCTCACAAGGAAGAAGAAGTCGGCTGCGGCTTGCTTAAGGGGCAAACTGACTCGTATATTGATCTAGGTAAAAGTTGTGTGTTACAATAGCTGCGTGTGGGGCTTTATTAATAGTCCTTCAGCCTTGACCTAATGGTCGACTCAAGAAAAGGAAAAAGACTCAAAACGACAGGACTTAGAGTTTAAAAAAAAATAGAAAACTAACATTGTCCGGTTTAAGACCAAAAAGCAAAGTTGCAAATAAAAGAAAACATGGCCTTAGCTAAGTCTTGGCCTCGAACCCTGGTTGTTTGTGGGATGGGCGAGTTCTAGGAACCACTAGACTGACCCATCTTACCTGCACAAAGTGTAAATAAAGTAAAGACTTTCCTTGGTTCAATGTTGGCCTTCTTTGCTAAGTAGTTGATCTTGAGGGCGTCTGGACCAATCTTGATAGGACTCTTGACATGGTCTTCTACCTCTGGTTCTTCAATACTTGAGTCTTTGAAGCCTTCATTCTTACTCATGTGGGTTTCATCAGAAATGGGGTCTCCTTCCATGTCCATTCCTGCCACATAACCATCTTTGTCAGTTTCATCCAAATGTGCTTCCTTACCTGGAGTGATATTGAGTTGCACAAAGGCATTGATCAAGTCATCACTTATTTTGTTGATATGCTCTACTTTGGTGGGTTGAGCTATTGGCACGTCTGGTGGTTCTTCCATGTTGTCTAGGATAGCTTGGACGGCAAGTATGAAACCATCCTTAAGTCTCCTAGCCTTGGAACGTGTCATGGGACCTTCTATGACCTTTGGAATGGTTATGGGAACTTGGTTCTGGTCCATGACCTTATCAATATGTTCTTCCTTGATTGGGACAGAACATCTCGAGTTTCTTCATTCTCTTATTTATGTCAATCCACCTTGACATTGCTCATACAATCTTACTTGATCAAAGGAGTGTCTCACCATGACCTACGCTGATTCCTAACTGATCTAACATATCACAAGGCAGCTTGTAGTATTAGTCATGTAGAACCTCCTTAGAGTGGTTTGTATCACTCCACGTACTCATTGTACCTTGAGCGGCCACCAAGAGAGTAATACTCATCACCACTGGTGTGCTGGTCGGTTTCCAATCCAAACCATTCTCAGGTACATGATACTGCTCTTGGTTAGGTTGTCCATAAATCATAAGTCTTGCATTGCTTTCCTTTCTTCAAATCCACCCATTACTTCTTAGTAGCTAAATTGAACAACCTTTTTATTTTAGGATCTTTCCCTTGGAGACTGTATCTTGGCTAAGCTTGTTCGTCTTGGAACTTTCCTTTTCCCAAGCCGATACCATAGCTACCTCAACACCCACTTTGCTCACCACAAGAAAGGTTCATAGTTGACATGCGTGTTTTAGTTGTTCTAGCAGGGTATAAATATCCTAAACAAATCACTATTAAATTTACCCTAGTCTTTAACACACAATAGTACTCTTGTCAAAATAGATCAGGTGTAGTACTTAGGGATCGAATCCACAGAGAGCAATGACACACAATAAATTTCTTATTCCTAAAGATTAAGCTAGGTGAATATATATATGGGTTGGCAAACAATAAGTTAAGGAAATATTCTTTTTCAAGAAGTAGGGATGCAATATGGAAATATGCTAATAACAAAAATATGGAAATAATGCAAATAGGGAAATATTCTAATAAACTAACTTTATGCAAATGTTGATATGCTAGATATAGGGTTTCAAGCTTAATGGATTATAGTGGATAGGAAGCACATATATGTAAATATACTAGGACTCCAATATTAACTATTCTAACCCTTTTAACTCCAACTCTCGTATGCGAGCAAAAGGAAAGACCATCAATCGACGGTTATGGCCTGATGTCGATCGACAGTTAAATCAGAAGGAAGTGTGAATGAGATTTGATAACCATGGTCGACGACACAACCATAGTTGTCGAGCGATGGCAAGTGTGGAGCATCGATCGACCTCGGTCTTTCATCATCGCTCGATTCCATGGTTGTGTCGTCGATCGAAGACAGGCTTGCACTTCGACTCCTCAGATGGTCAGCTACAGATTCTTCTTCTCTAAATGCTCCAAAAGCTCCAATTATCTCCATTTATCTCCAAAACGTCCATGGACATGTAAATACTCTAAAAAATATCTTAGACACACATAATAGAACCTAAATAGAGCCTAGAACATGGCCTAAAACTGGTAATAAATAGGCTATATCAATAGTCAACTTAGTTTTCAGAAGTAATATCGGTTTGAACTTAGCTTCCTTAAGCATTGTCCTTTATAGGATCGATCATGCTCTGATACCAACTTGAAGGTCACCAACCCGGCTGTTTAAGCCGCGGTCGAGTTTTTTCGTTGTTCAGGCCACTTACTTGCTGAAGCTCTTAATTTTTGACCCTTCTTGTTTTATATCGCCCTTGCCGAGGCTTATTCTAGACCTTAGCTAATGACTTCCTTAGTCATTTCATAGCTTTAATCATTTGTACTTTTAGGCAGCGGAATATCCTTATTAATCCTTGATCTAGTATCAATAAAGCACTTGTCCTGTCTAATTGTCTATGCCATGGTCAGGTTACTTAACTAACCTTCAGCTTATAGATCGATCCATGCCACAATTTAAGTCATGAAAATCCGAGGTTCCATTCCCCTAGACCATTCTATCAAGATCGATACAAGTACTGCTAGATCTTACCATTGCCACATCCACAGAGCTTGTTTCCTTATCGGCCCTTCACTGAACCGCCTTCCCCTTACTGCTCCAATTTGGACAAGTCAATAAATTTCCCTGATCATTATCTTGGTTCTTGTACTGTACCATTCCCTTTGGTACTTAGACATTCAACCAACCATCCCCACAGACTAAGTAACCTGAGAGAAGTCTTCAAGATGAATAGTGATATGCCTTTGGCCCTTCTCAACCATCCCGCATCCCTTGCCATATAGGTAATAGTATCAAGTTCATATTCCGGACTGAACCTTGCCCATCTTACTATAAGTCAATCAACCAACGACCCTACATGGCTTGGATTAGATGAGACATCCATCTAACTTGATCGGCCCTGGAACTATATTCCAATCCAGACGATCAGTTTTGTTCTTTCCAACCTATAGATTTCTAATCAAGTTAGAATCATCCCTTATCATCCACCAACTAAGGATCAGGTCATCCACACCCAAAAAAGATAAGATTACACTCGGCCTTCCTTGTGGAACACATTGATTCTACATCCATGGTCCATGACCATTAATGTTAGCCATCCTTTTATAATGAATTCTAACCAACCTTGTACTAAGACCACCAGTACCAAGGTTTGATACGCTTATTCATGGTCACACCATTGCACCGACAAGGCCTTAGTACAAACCGCATATAAAGCCATCATCCATAGTTCATGTTCTGATGGGTCAGACCGTGATCAACTCAATCAAGATCCTATTTCGCCCACCTTGTGATTTGACCGAAGCATTGCATCCGAATATCGGCTCACAAGGGTGATACATGTCCATCCATTCTTTGCTCCCAATTTTAAATGACTTGGTTCCTTTATAAACACATGGTTCCTCATATACTAGGACACCCATATTGACCTCCCATGGGTCGGACCCATTATGCACATCATGATCGTTCCAATGAACAACCAATGATCCACCTTGAATCTCTACCGGTCCATGATCTGATCCCTTTCACAAGGATTTGGATCTTCTAGTCCTATAACGATCTCGTGTTTTCCAGGATGCATCATGCTTGTTCATGATCATTCCTACACAAGACATACATAAACCGAGAAGTAATCATAGATTGGTTACCTTACATTGATGGAGCATGATATTGTGCTTTTCTTCTGGATGACCATGTTTCTCTCACATACGCCTTCCAGAGAAATATTAATCCATCAATGATAACACCCATATACGGGTCGTTCATCACTTTCCCTTGATGACCCTTGAATCTGCCTATCTCCGAATATCCACCTTTGAGCAGTTTCGGCCATACACAAGAAATCCGCACATGTCTCTTCTCTCTGGATTAATTTCGTGTGTTCATAGGCTCTGGAGAAGGCCTTGGGTGTTACCAACAATGAACAGAACCAATCAATGGTCCTACATCAATTTTCCCTTCATTGCCCCTAAAACAGTCTCCTTATTGCCTTCACACGCATCTCGACCTTGGATTGTTCAATCTGGCAATTTCTCCATTTTCTGGGTTTCTTTGTATTTCAGGCTATAGAAGGAAGCCTTAGGCGTCCCTGAAAACCCATGGAATTTCCCTCCTTTTATAGGAGAAAGGGTAGTTCCAATTCTAAGGGTTGCACCGTTTCACCAACAAGCATGGCCATTGATTAAATCAATGGTCCAGATTGCATCCCTTGGGGCCTGAAAGTTACCCAACCACCCCTCACTTTCCTAATTGTCCACCTACATTGTCAAACCACCCAGATAGGTCAGTAGCCAATCAGCTTGGTCAGCTAGGTGGAATTGATCACCAACTCCAGCTGCTAGCTCAGCTAGTAGTTCAGTTAGTTTGAGCTAGTCAGTGAGTGTTCAGCTGGTGTGAGCTGGTTAGTAAGTATTCAGATAGTGTTCAGCTGGTGTGATCTGGTCAGTGAGTGTTCAGCTAGTGGTCATCTGGTAACCCAACTCCTACAGCTCGTCAAGATCCCTTCTTTTAGCCTAATAGATGTGGCTAAGTCCCTTGATCCAATCCCGACCTGATCCAATCACCCATGATTATTTCCGATCATCCTTTCATCATATCTTATTCACATCATTTCTCATTATGTAAATCAAAGCAGCCTCCTTTTTATTGAAATGCCTAGGCCTTATGTGAAGCTATTAGATAATTTTACCCTTCTATTTAGACCTTGGGATGCTTTCCTAGAAGTCCTTCGACCAGCTTTCTGGCTCCCTCTCCCAAAGTCTATTCCGATGGTCCTTTCCCGGATCAGGGATGGTACAACGCTCTCTCCATGTTCGCATGCGTCAGTTGGAACAAAGACGTAGTTATCTAGTTAGATTCACAGCGTGAGTTGAATATCTTACTATTTCATTCCAGATCTAGGACGGTTCATCACACACCCTTAGCATCTATACATCATAATTTTGTTGCCTGAAATCGTATGTCTAGCTATTTTATCATATTGTTTACAATGAATGCTTACTTGTTTTCTACTCTACTGCTTTAATATTAATTCCCTAGCTTAATCTTAATATCTCTAGTCTATTGTGTGCCCACGCTCCATATGGATTTGATCCCTAAGTATTACAGCTGAACCTCTTATTTGAGAGAGAAAGTTGATCTACGGTAATTTGAGTGATATTAGTTGTGTTTAGCCATAAAGACACGGGGGGTGTAATAACCCTTATCTAGGGGTCCAAGTCAACGGAAAGTCAACGACTTGGGATCGACCAGAAGTTGGAGTATTATGTTATAAGGAGATGTAAAAGAGGTTTGGTCGAGGAATTTTTAGGAATGGCTGAATAAAATCAAGAATTGGTCGAGGACACAGAAGCTGAGCTACGAGATGGTCGAGGTCGAGGTCGAGCATGGAGAATTGCCAAAGTCAGCATTTCATGTAAGACTCAGTCTACATCTTAATATTGGGTTAATTTAAAACATTTGGTCGAACCAGAATCAAGTAGGGCCGAGCCAAAGTTGGACATGGTTGGTAGAGGTTTCGGAGATGGTCTACATAGAGAATTGGTATCGGTCGAAGGTTGAAGATGACTATTATGATTCCAGGTGCTTGGGATCAATCTAAAAAGACCATAGACGATTGGTATCCGTCGAAGTTCGTAGGTGACTATTATGATTCCAGGTGCTTGGGGATCAATCTAAAAAAACCTTTGTTAAGGTATTTGAAGACATTAGAAGGAGTTTGGTCAAGGCAAAACCAAGATGGTTTGGAGGAAGACTGTTTTGGCCGATATGGTCAAAAACGGGCTAATCGAGTCAAACGAAAGCCAAATGGAGATATTCAAGAATGGGATTTGAATTCAATGGTGTGAATTAGACATATAGTGGACAAAGGATGAAGGTCAACTCAGTAGGAAAAAGTCAACAAAAGTAAAAAGAAAAAGTCAATGTCCAAATTGGGCCACATGGCCTCTTCCAAATTGCACCACATGGCATCTTCCATTTCAAAAAAAAATGTTTTATAACCTTAATTCTTTAGACCTTCTAAGCCAGTTTTTGGTGTAAACTAGGTGGAACCAAGTAGGAGAGTGTCCTGGCTGAGAGTTGTGCCTATCTCCCCTGTGTTAAGACCTAGGTGTGTAATTTGAGTGATATTAGTTGTGTGTAAGCACGAAGGTATCTCGGTTACGGATCGATTCTCTAGTGATTGGTGATGAGCCTGGTGGTATCTCACTTGAGGAGTGATTCTCCGGAGGCCCCAGTGGTATCTGGGTTGCAGATCGATTCTCTGGTGGCAGTGTGTGATCTGTGTCTGTTGGTATCTCGCTCGTGGTGCGATTCTCCAGAAGTGGATTTTCCTACACTCATTCGTTCATCACGTGAAGTGGGTCGCGCCCATGGACGAGCGCTAGATGAAGATGCAGCACGGTGGTATCTCGGTTGAGGATCGACTCTCTGGAGAAAGATGTTTTCCGGCTATGTGACTTTATGTTTCTAGCAGGGAGCGTTCAGTTGATGAGTTGGTGAGGCTTCCGATGTGAGGTGATGGGATCCCTAGGATGTCTTAGCGGTTGGTAGCATCTGAATTGTGTGTTTGGGTTTTGTGTCTAGGAAGTCTTTAGATAAAGTCGAGTTGGACGAGGCATACGGCTGCCTCGGTCCTACGCGTCGAGTAAAGAGTCTCTGCGTAGTGTAGTTGCATGCATGTTTCTTAGTGTTTATTATGCATTGCACTCTGATTGTTTCTTGTTGCATGGTTGCTTGCTGATTATTTGGGGTTGGGTTGGATAATTAGAGTAGTATTTTTATTGTTGTTGTTAGTTGGGGCCCAGTTCCCACTGAGTAATACTATATTCAATCCCCATAGTTGAACCTTTTTGCAGGTAACCATAGAGGGTTGAGCTTTTGCTGGGTGTAGAGGACGTTACCCGGTGTAGGTATGCGATGCTGTTTGCAAATAATAAGAAGACGTTATTTTCCGTTTTTTAGTTATTGTTTATGGGTACCCTTTTGATTTTATGTTGTTTTACGGACACCGTTAAGTTCCCACTTTTTGATATAAATAAAATGTATATTTTAAAATAAAAATCCCCGTAATTGCTGATATTAGTCTTGTCCGGACTTACACAACTCCCGAACAAGGTACGGGTTGGCCGACCATAGGCCGCGGTCAAGAGGAACAGTATCGCGGACCGACTGGCCGAAGCCTTGGACTCGTCCTCGGAGTTGGCTGGATCGCCTATGGTGCTCGTAAATTGTGGCGCTTTCGGGTCGTTTTGGGTTTGTCCGGTCTAGGACGGTTTGGGTGTACACATGGTGTATCAGAGCATGGTTGTAAAGCCTCGCTTTCGTTTGCGGGTTTTTCAAATGTTTTATCGAGTCAAAAGGAGTGCCAAAAAGCATCATTAGGGAACTGGCATGTCCTTCTCTTAGGATTAAGACTGATAGAGTAGATTGGGAATAGGGCATGCAATCTCTTAGGTGTGTGTCACTTGATGAGAGATTAGTTGTGTGTAAGCACAAAGGTATCTCGGTTGCGGATCAATTCTCTAGTGATTGGTGATGAGTCTGGTGGTATCTCACTTGAGGAGTGATTCTCCGGAGGCCCCAATGGTATCTGGGTTGCAGATCGATTCTCTGGTGGCAGTGTGTGATCTGTGTCTGTTGGTATCTCGCTCGTGGTGCGATTCTCCAGAAGTGGATTTTCCTACACTCATTCGTTCATCACGTGAAGTGGGTCGCGCCCATGGACGAGCGCTAGATGAAGATGCAGCACGGTGGTATCTCGGTTGAGGATCGATTCTCTGGAGAAAGATGTTTTCCGGCTATGTGACTTTGGTGTTTCTAGCCGGGAGCGTTCAGTTGATGAGTTGGTGAGGCTTCCGATGTGAGGTGATGGGATCCCTAGGATGTCTTAGCGGTTTGTAGCATCTGAATTGTGTGTTTGAGTTTTGTGTATAAGTGTCTAGACAGAGTCGAGTTGGACGAGGCATACGGCTGCCTCGGTCCTACGGATCGAGTAAGAAGTCTCTGCATAGTGTAGTTGCATGCATGTTTCTTAGTGTTTATTATGCATTGCACTCTGATTGTTTCTTGTTGCATGGTTGCTTGCTGGTTATCTGGGTTGGGTTGGGGAATTAGAGTAGTATTTTTATTGTTGTTGTTAGTTGGGGCCTATTTCCCACGGAGTAACACTAGATTACTCATTCCCCATAGTTGAATCTTTTTGCAGGTAACCATATAGAGTTGAACTTTTGCTGGGTGTAGAGGACATTGCCCGGTGTAAGTTTGCGATGTTGTTTGCAGATAATAAGAAGACGTTATTTTCCGTTGTTTTTAGTTATTGTTTATGGGTACCCTTTTGACTTTATGTTGTTTTACGGACACCGTCAAGTTTCAGACTTTTTGATATGAAAAAAATGTATGTTTTAAAATAAAAATCCATGTATTTGCTGATGTTAGTCTTGTCCGGACTTAAACAACTCTCGAACAAGGTACGGATTTTCCGACCTTAAGCCGCGGTCAAGAGGGACAGTATCGCGGACCGACCGGCCGAAGCCTTGGACTCATCCTCGAAGTTGGCTGGATTGCATGTGGTGCTCGTCAATTGTGGCGCTTCCGGGTCGTTCTGGGTTTGTCCGGCCTAGGACGGTTTGGGGTGTACACATGGTGGTATCAGAGCATGGTTGTAAAGCCTGGATTTCTTTTGCGGGTTTTTCAAATGTTTTATCGATTCAAAACGAGTGGAAAAAGCATCATTAGGGAACTTGCATGTACTTCTCTTAGGATTAGGATTGATATAGTAGATTGGGAAATTAGGATCACACCCATTTTCTGTGTTGCAGTGATTGGTGTTGGTAATCAACAGGGGAGGAGAGGGGTCAGCATGAGGAATGTGGTGCGGATGTTTAGAGTTGGAGGACATATGGAGTACAGGGTTATGATGGATCGAGTAAGCCGAGGTCATCCAGCGATTCGAGTGATTCGAGATCTGATTCTGACTTCGAGCAAGAGAATGTGGTTGAAAGTTAAGAGAGTTCACATGTGACTGGTTCATCAAAGTTTCAAGAAGCTGAAGTACTTGAAGAAATGGAACTGGAGTCTGATCATTTTGAGGGTTTGGATTTATTCCAGACAAGGAGGCCATTCCAGAGGATTCATTCGACTCGTTCAACTATCAGTTCGGGTATGGCAACTAAATTGGAGAAGACATGCTATCAGCTCATTGGATGTGGAGATCATTGAAACCCCATCACCAGAGTTCATTGAGATATCATCCGACAGTACGGTGGCGGTGAACATTGTCGATGTCAGCTATAGGGAAGGCAGTTCTTGGATATTGATGCCTGCATGGAGTCTGTTGTTCGCTTTGACGCCGGATTTCGAGGGATCTACTAGTTTCAGTGGAGGTAGTTTGGGCAGATGTCTAACCCATACTAAGAGTACTACTACGAGGTGATGGCTATGTCAAGCGATTTTGATCAAGTCAACCATGTAGTGGAAGAAGCAAACATGGAGGTGGAAGTTGAGCAAGAGTTCAGAATAGAAGCGAGAGAAGTGGAGAACACTCCAGTGTGGCCAAATGGAGCGAATGGAACATTGGGAGGTACAAGCACAGAACCATCACAAGCTGCTAATATCTCTAGCAACGTCACAGTGGACGAAGATTGTGGTTTATGAGGAGCAAGTGAGCATCATGCTCGAGAATGTACAAGGTCAGAAGTCAGCCTGATCTGAGCAGCTTCGTGTTCTGCAGGTCGTGCGAAGCCGGTGGGCACTTCGCAGCGGAATGTCCCAACTCTACTGTCGTCTGAGCCGCACCCATCTCCGTCAACCCTCCATCTCCCCCTGATCGATCTGCCCCAACCACGACGAGAGGAGGAAACCGTAGAAACCGTGCTAGTTTTTGGCATGATTGTAACTCTCGTCGTAGAGCTTGTGTTTAACCTAGAGTTATGTAGCCAACCTATATTTATGGCCATGCATGTGTTGTGAGTTGTTGTGGTGTCGGAAGGATCCCAACCTCGGCAAGAAGACTTGCGATTTGATTTTATCATTGAAGATTCAGAGACGGCGTTGATGAATGTCATTGGTATGGTTGAAGACTCAAAGTGGGCAGTGGTGTGACTGTCAGTGAGTATTGCAAAGGTTCAGAATCGGCAGTGGTGTGACTTCTTTGAGCATTGCAAAGGTTCAGAGTCAGCAATGTTGTGACTGTCAGCAGTGTTATTCAGAGAAGTCATGGGAAGTGATCGTGAATTGTTTTGTGTGAAGAGTCAGAGTCATCTGTGATCATCAGTGTGAAGATGAGTTAGAGGAATCAGTGGACACTTGTGGTGGAACATATAGAAGTATGACGACCTTGAAGAATTTGTGGTGATTGTGAATAGTGGCATACTCCTCTGAGTATGGAGAGATTGTGAAGAGAAAGGAATGTGTGTAAGTTCGTGGAACGATGTCAAGAAGAGGATCGAGTCTGGAGAGACTAAGCAAAAACTTTAAGCAAAAAAGAGTGATTGGAAATAAGAGCACGAAGTCGCGAAGATGGAAGACAGGACTCAAGCAAAGATTTGGTCTTGTGATCATTGTCAAGACGAAGTTGTTCCCAAGGAGGGGAGACACAAGGTGAAGATCATGAGGAGAAGTTCATAGTTCATTCGCGAGAAGATTCGAATTATGTAATGGATAAAGGGTGGAGTAATGGTAGTATCAGATGGTGGTTACCAGAAATGGTGTATATCGTAGAAGTCCAGATGGTGTAGCAAGAAGATGTGATTTTTTTGGAGAAAACATCGAGTAAGGCTGTGAGAAGGAGAAAGTCAGTAAGAGGACTTGAAGAAAGATTTTGAAGATTACAAGGAGGAAGCTTTAGACAAGGGATGAAATATCAGAGAAGTTGAAGACATCGGCGACGTTAGAATCAGAAGACATTTGCGAAGTGAGAATCAGAGCAAAGGAAGTCATGATGACGAAGGTTGTAGCAAACGCAAAAAGATTCAGAGTTCGGGAAGACTAAGCCGGTTAGTGTAAGGCCAAATAAAGTGAAAGCCAGCACAAAAATGAGAAGTCAGAAAAGCACATCAGAAGCGTGGTACGAAGAGAATTCGAGGATGAATTCATTTTAAGGAGGGGAGAATGTAATAACCCTGATCTAGGGGTCAAAGTCAACGCAAATTCAACGACTTAGGATCAACCAGCACTTGGAGTATTATGTAATAAGGAGATGTAAATGGAGGTTCGGTCGAGGAATTTGGAAGAATGGTCAAATAAAATCAAGAATTGGTCAAGGAAACAAAAGCTGAGCTACGAGATGGTCGAGGTCAAGCATGAAGAATTTACAAATTCAAAAATTCAATTAAGACTCAGTCTAAATCTGCATATTACATTAATTTAAGACATTTGGTCGAGCCAAAATCAAGTTAGGTCGAGCCAAAGCTGGAGATGGTCAGTAGAGGTTTCAGAGATGGTCTACGTAAAGGATTGGTAACAGCTTAAGGTTGAAGATGACCATTATGATTCCAGGAGCTTGGGGATCAATTTAAAAAAAACTTTTTTTTGAATACATTATAAGGAGTTTGGTCAAGGCAAAACCAAGATGGTTCGAAGGAAGACAGTTTTGGCCAATATGGTCAAAAACAGGCTAATCGGGTAAAACGAAAGCCAAATGGAGATGTACAAACATGGGATTTGAATTCAATGGTGTGACTTAGACATATTATGGACTAAGGATGAAGGTCAACTTAGGAGGAAAAAGTCAACAAAAGTCAAAGAAAAGTCAACGGTCCAGATTGCGCCACATGGCACCTTCCGATTCGATGTTTGAAATCTGGCCACGTGGAGGAGCCAAATCTTTTCAATCCAGGACCGGATGTGGATTAAATCAATAGATTTTATGGTGAAGAAATGAAGTGCAAAAATTCAAGGATAGCTTGGAGACATCAAGATTGTTTTTGTACCCAAAATGGGAACATTTGGTCATGGAAGACAAAAGTCTGAAGATGGGCTTTTGGCAAGGGCCACACGACATCTAAGCTTAATATAGGACCCATATGAATTATTGTATAATGCTGGAGTAGTATCTAAGTGGGCTAAGTGAGTGGAGTGATTCATTTACCAAAATGGGCCAAAATTGTCATTTTGGTCATTGAAGAAAACGTGATGGAAACATGTCAGGAAAAGAGGCGGGCATGTATTGGTGCATTCTCCACATGTAATGATCTACAATGAGCAGGGGGAGCAAGCCTAGGTCGTAGGTTTACCACATGTTGAGTGGAGAGACCATTTTGTAGCTAAAGTGAGTGAAATATCATCAGTTTCCACTTGTGCATGTAAATGGAGCATTTTAAGGTGACACATGGATGGGAAATTGTCAAGGAGTTCACATGCAATTAGTGGCTATAAATAGGACCCTTCGGATGAACATTTGAGAATTGAAAACCCCCAGAGCTTTCTTTCTCAGTCGTGGTTGCTGATACTTCTTGAGAGAGAAATTGCCAAAAACTGATGAGTGTTAGGAGGCTGAGAAATGGCTGATCCATAGTCTAGGATCCATGGTATTGAGTGAGAAAGGGTGGTAAGGTTTTGAATTCGTGTTTTAAAAGTGTTTTATAACCTTAACCCCTAGCCCTTTTTGGTGTAAACTAGGTGGAACAAGTAGGAGAATGTTCTGGCTGAGAGCGTGGCCTATATTTCTTGTGTGAAGACCTGGGTGGGTTCCAGAGATTGTTTTTTTTTTGTGTGTACTAACCGTGTGTGTTGCTGGAGAAGATCTTAGGCCAGACGGGTCTTTAAGCTAAAACCAAGAAACGGTTTGTGTGTGAACCGCATGGGTGTGTGGTAGACCCCATGCGTGTGTATGATTGTGATTGTGTGTTATTGATTGTGTGATTGTGTGTTTAAGATTGATAGCATGATTGTTTAAGTGTTTAAGAGGTTGACTTCATGCTTGTGTAGATAGTAGTTAAACCGCATTTCTCCTGTAGAATTGTTATAGCATGTTTATCTAGATTTGTTTGAGAATAGCATGCATTCTATTTAAGATTTTGTAGCATGCGTGTCTAGATAATGCGGTTTTGGTAGGATGCATTGTTTAGTTGAGTTGTAGCATGGCTATCTAGACTTGGTTGTTCGTCGCATGTAGATTGAGTGGTACTCTCTCATGCCGTTGAGTTGTGATATGCATGTGTGATTGCATATAGTTATTTGTAGTAATACATGTGTTGCATTTAGTGAGTCTTTGGGTCTAGCTTAACCATGTAGGTTGCTATGACTTTGTGTGTTGAGTGATTATATGTTGAGTCTAGCGTAACCACATAGGTGAACTAGGACTTTTGGTTGTGTTGAGTCGCCTAATCGCGGAGAATAGTGTTTGTGTTTTAGTTGTCTAGTGCAGAGGGAATAAGGCATGTAATCTCTCACTAGTCTCTCAGGTGTGTGTCACTTGATGAGGGATTAGTTGTGTGTAAGCACGGAATTATCTCGGTTGCGGATCGATTTTTCGGTGATTGGTGATGAACCTGGTGGTATCTCGCTTGCGGAGCGACTCTCCGGAGGCCCCAGTGGTATCTCGGTCATGGATCGATTCTCTGGTGGCAGTGTGTGATGTGTGCCTGGTGGTATCTCGCTCTCGGTGCAATTCTCCCGAAGCGAACTGTGTAACACTCATCCGCTCGTCACGTGAAATGGGTCGTGCCCATGGATGAGCGATTCATGACGATGCAGGCTTGTGGTTTCTCGGTTGCGGATCGATTCTCTGGAGAAAGTTGTTTTCCGGCTATGTGACTTTAGTGTTTATAGCCAGGAGTGTTCAGTTAATCAGTTGGTGAGGCTTCCGATGTGATGTGATGGGATCTCTAGGATATCTTAGTGGTTGTTAGCATCTGAGTTGTGTGTTTGATTTTTGTGTCTATGAGGTGTCTAGACAGAGTCGAGTTGGACGAGACATACGGCTGTCTAAGTCCTACGCGTCGAGTAGAGAGTCTCCACGTAGTGTAGTTGCATGCATGTTTATTAGTGTTTGTTATGCTATTGTTTCTTGTTCCATGGTTGCTTTCTGATTGTTTGGGGTTGGGTTGGGGAATTAGAGTACTATTGTTATTGTTGTTGTTAGTTAGGGCCCGGTTCCCACTGAGTAATACTAGATTACTCATTCCCCATTGTTGAACCTTTTTGCAGGTAACCATTGAGATTTGAGCTTTTGCGGGGTGTGGAGGATGTTTTCCGGTGTAGATTTGCGGTGTTGTTTTCAAGTAATAAGAAGACGTTATTTTCTGTTCTTTTTAGTTGTTCTTTATGGGTACCCTCTTGACTTTATGTTGTTTTACGGACACCGTCGAGTTCCCGACTTTATAATATAAATAAAATGTATGTTTTAAATTAAAAATTCACGTAATTTCTGATACTAGTCTTGTCCAGACATACAAAACTCTCGATGAAGTTACGAGTTAGCCGACCTTAGGCCGCGGTCAAGAAGGACGGTATCACAGACGGACTGGCCGAAGCCTTGGACTCGTCCTCGGAGTTGGCTGGATCGCCTGTGGTGCTCGTCAATTGTGTCGCTTCCGAATCGTTCTAGGTTTTTCTGTCCTAGGACGATTCGAAGGTGTTACAGGGAGGGTGTGGTTGGTTAAGGATTAGATCATGCCCATTTTGTGTTAGCATTAAGGTCATGCTAGCTTAGAGTTTTCCTTAAAGGGGAAACTGAATTCTGGTTCATTATTTCAGGGAAGGCGTAACTGGCCAAGGGCCAAAGAGCTTTTGTTGAGAGTGAAAAGCAAAGTATGTTTTCAACGTTATGATGGCCGATGTGGTAGGAAATAATTTTTCCACTTCAGCTTTCAGTCATATGATGGGTGTTTCATATAATCCTTCCTTTAACCGTATGAAAATTATTTTCGTTTTTATTCGAGGAAGACGAAGCCTAAGCGGCTCGATACTGAATCCATTGAAAGGTAGTCGCAGGATGATGGCCTGCTCGGAATGTAACCAAAGGGAGTGAGAGGCAGAAGCCATCGAGCCATTAGTAAGAGATCTATTAGATCGTAGTGCGAGTAGATAAAATTTTAGATTTGCCGTCGAGAGACAAGTCATACGGCTTCATTTTTAGCAGTACGAATATTGTCTAGAAAACTTCTTCTAAGAACTTGTTATCATATGGCTTCGTAAAGTTGCTTCGAATAACTCGATCTGATTATATGAATGATGTTTCGTGTAAGTTTTTACGAGAATGGCTTCTCATAGCAGTAATGGAGAGTGTTACTCACATATTACTTTTGATGTTTGCGAGCGAGGACTGGGTTCTCCTCATTCGCGTTTTTGTATTGTAAAGTCGTTTTATTGATACCATTCTTGTTTTCCTGTTGGGTGTTCCATGCAAAATTTATTAGTTATATGTAAGTATTGAGTGACCGGTTTTATGAAGACTGTGACGCCAAAGTAGTGATGTTTATGTACATTTTATGTTAAACGTTTTCGCTTTGATTTCGATCTTTAGTGAAAGTTTCTTCGAATCACTTCTGGAGTTTTACCGAAGGTTACTTCTCTATGATCTTTGTGAAAAACTTTTTTTGTATGTTTTTAGAGGAATTCTCATGACATATTTGTTTCTTGAGTGGAACGAATCGGTCAACCAGCGGTAGATCTAGTCAAAGAGCGGGGAGAAAGCGTTCCCTTTGTTTTGCTCACTGCTACTTATGTTCTCGATTTTGCCTTTCCACAAAAGTTTTTGATATTTATCAGTGAGTCTTTGGGTCCAACGGAAATTGGGAGAAATGCATATGTGTTTGAAGATGCCTGGTATAGCTTTGATTTTTATACAAAATTTGTTTCATTAAGTTGAAAGGTCCTCATGATTTTAGCTAACCGTCTTATTATTAATCCGATTTTGGTACAAGTTGTCAAAACGCATGGTTGCGATAAGAGATTCTGTAGAGTTCTCGAGGCCGCTTAGTGTTTACACGAATCTTAGATAATCGTTTTCCTTTGGGACGATTTGGATGGGGGACTGCATTGCCTAAGTGTTTTAATGCCTAATGATATCGAGCCCTGAACCAGAAGTGGATCCATTGGAGAATTTGCAATTGGAGGATGAGCCTAAATCGTCAACTAAAGGTACCCACATGTTCAGACCTAGATCCAAGGCTGAACGCGCTTATCCAATTCGTAGTGGGTAGCTGAGATTTACGAATCATTCCATAGGAGTACGACGCGTCATTTTCTTATTTTCTTGCTGGCTTTGGTGTTCATTATTATTGTAAGGTTGTTTTCTGAATGAGTGATACCTTGGGCTTTGATGTTATGGTTTGAAATCTGAAGACTGGAATTCGGGGTGAATTCCTATTGGAATTTGGGCGGAATTCAGCCCGCTGGGTCCATGGCCCATAAGGGCTAAGCCTAGGCTTCCATTCCCTTTTCACAATAAATAAAGAGCCTCTCACTCCCTTTTCTCCCATCATAAATTTAGAGTGAAGCTCTGCAGATCCCAGTGAATGGAATCCTTAGCCTTCAAGACCTTTCTCTCTCTCGGCAGCCTCTCTTCCTTCTATCTTTCGTGCCATCGTCCCCCACTCTCTACTCCTTGTGCATCGCGCCAGAGTCATCACTGGAGAACTTCTGTTGTCCTCCTCTCATCCGAGCCATGCGCTTGGTCGCCTTTGTTCGTTGTTGTGTGTTTCTTGTTCCTTGTCTTTGGATCTGTCAAGATCTACATCCATGTAAGGCGATTCAAACCCAGTTCTCTTCAAATGTTCTTGTGTCCTGTTTGGTTCTAGAACTAGTTTAGTTAGTGTTGAATGTGAATAGGTTGTTAGATCATAACAGTTTCTAGGTTGATAGATTGATGGATCTTGTTGCATAATAACGCCCACCCTGTTTAAAAGAACTTAATGGGATTCCTTGCGTTGATGTGAAAAATTGTTTGATTGTTAAAAGAATAATTTCTATGGATGATTGTGATGAGTGTTCTGTGTAAGCTAGATTGATAGCAAGAACTGAACAAATAGGTTAAATAGGCAAATGGTATTCTAACTGGATTAGATGAATGTTAAGTATGTGTGGTTTGACTTCAAGTTGATTTGTGTGGGACACCGATAACGGGTTCGTCTAGTTAAAAATGAAAAAAGGATAAAAGGGAAAAGGATAAGGAGAAACGATAAAAAGGAAAAATAAAAGGATAAGGGAAAGGTAAAGAAAGAAAATGAATGTTGTTTTCGACAATGAGAACAGGTGGCGTTTTAGAACAGGAAATGTATGACCGCAGCATTGAAACGGGGGATATTTCGGTGCCGGGATAAGATCAAGTCGTGCCGAGTCTGTGCACAAGTTACTATCGGTACAATAAATATGACAATGCCGAGGAAATGTGCCAACAGGCCACAGTGTGGGCAGTCACATAGGACATGCGGCCTCGTAGCCCGGTCGCGATGGAGGGTCGGGGTTTATGTAACACTCATGTTCTACAGTCTAAGCTGGAACAGTCCAAGGATGGGTTTTAGCTAGAGTGATCAGACGAGCCTGTCAGTGTTGGACTTGTCTTCCAGATAGTATTTTTCAGATTAAGACAATATTGTCGGGTCCAGACATAGCGGTTAGGCTTTGTCAGACCAAACTGGTCGGATTCGACAAGACAGATGATCTTGTCATCCGAGAATAGTTAGTCAATGTATGGGCTGACTGGTATACGTTTTGGAGAGAACAGTTACTAAGCCAAACGTATATTAATAGGCGAAGAAAAATGGCGGGAACTGTTATCTGGTGATTAGTGGATCAGTTACTAAGCAATTACCAAAGCGGTTACTAGAGCAGTGATAGGGCCTGATATTTGACACTATTGTTCCATGATACCAGCCATATTTAGAGTCTATTATATGTGTTTTGAGTATGTTTTACAGTATTTTTAGGTTCAGGTACGTTCTGGAGAACTTTGGTGATTCGGGAGCTTTTAGAGATGCAAAACTGCCCAGACGTGTCATATGTTTAGGTATGGATGAAAATCTTCCCACGGTGCGATTGATCTCATATTATGTTAGAAGATAGAGATTTGAGTTAGCTTTCCAATTCCACCGGTTTGAGGTCAATCAGGATCCTAATTAAAAAGTTATGCCCATTTTACTGGAGAGTGGTATGTCTGCCTCGCGAGAAGAAGTTGTCGAGAAGATTAATGAGTGTCGATAGACGGTACAGCCCTGGTGTCGATCGACAGTTTCCCAGAAGACAGGCCCGACTTTTTTCAAGACCGACTAAAGCCCAGAAGTCTCCACAAAGTACCAAAATACCCCTGGACGTGTTTTTGACCTATTTTATGTTTTGTTAGGCCATTGTTGACGGCTATGTTTTTTATTTGTAAGAAGAGAAGAGCTTAGGATTGGAGAGATAGATCTGAACACCTTTACAGAGAAGATCTTGAACTCCCTTTATCTCTTAACTTATTATTTTATGCAATTCATTCAGTTATTTGTTATATTTCTCATAATCATGTCTGAGTAGTTTGCTTTTAGATTTAGGGTTCTTCAAAGGTGGCTATAAATTGTTAATCACATAGAATTGTTAGGGTAATCATCTTGTTATTTGTTTAAGTTGTTCTTAATGCTGATTTGAATTTGATGACTTCAACGCTAGATTATATGAATTATTAGCGCAAGCGAGAGCCTGGCTATAACCCTGAAACTTATCTTAAACAGTCTAAAACCTTATTAACAAACGAGATTTGAAGTAGGAGTTTAGAGAACATATCAAACATAAAAATCGTATCTGTTTAGAAGTAGCATCGATCGACACCACATAGTGTCCATCAATCGATACTCAGCTGAGATTCACGAGAGTGATATCCTAAACCCTAGAGTTTGAGTTTGAGAACGGTACTTAATAAAAACCCTTAGCAATCTATTAATCTACATAATTTAGCTTACCTGAGAATTTTCCCTAAGTCTATTATTTTCCATATGTCTTTACAAACCAATCAATCAATCCTTAAATCATTGCTTACTAAATCACTGTTACTGTCTAGCTTTAGTTTGAAAACAAATAGTCTATTGTGCAATCCTAGAGTCTATGTGGATTGGATCCCTAAGTACTATACTGAACCTCTTATTTGAGAGAGTAAAGTGGGACTCTTTCTTATTGCCATTAGACTAAGTTTAGATTATAGTCTAGATTTTTTTTTACTGTTTGCTAACCTATTATTTCCTTGTTCCCAATGACATAGGTAATTTTTGGAGAGGATGATCGATTGAGTTCTTCCAGGATTGATCGATATTCGTCAATCAACGTAGGGCGACACTCTTCCATCAGCATCGCTCGATACCGGTCAGCCGGAAATAGGTAAGTCCGCATAATCTGATTTAAATAATAATAGAGTAGTCCTAGGAAATCTAGAAGGTCAAGCGCGTAATGTTGTAGGCTGATTAATCGATAGACTTGGGGCTGCAACCGCTATAGGAATAGCTGTGATCTTGAATGATGGGACAGAACGTCGGAGAACACTTGGAGACTACAATAGGCCTGATCAGTTCTACACTAACAAGTCCGCGATCCGTCCACCGGCGATTCAGAGAGAAGACTTCCAGCTAAGGCCCAAATATTTTTCCTTGGTGGGCCAACTGCTAGACCCCACCCCAGATTTCTTTACCGCCGGTACGTCCGTGAGTCGCCTTCCTCGACCAAAATGGCCCTTTGCGAATTTTTCCTTTACTTAGGATTTTGTCTATTTTTCCTCAAAGAGGTTCAGTTCTGTATGCAATGTTCTCTAGGTCTAATCCAGCATCCTAGCAATACACTAAGACATGAGCAATAAAACACGTACCTTACTGCCTTGGTGTACGACTGGCTGCTTGTCCATCCTTGCTATCTTCATACTGTCCCATCCTTCTTTATCCATCCAGCTCGATCAGACTTAAACCAAAACCCCTTGTTCCTTAGTCACTCAACCAACCATCCCCACATGACCAAGTAGCAAGAAGAGACGGCTCAGTTTCAATTGAGCCATACAGTACAATCAAGACGCTAGCCAAGCTCAACGCCCCACAAACAGACACTAATCCATCCTGATCAGCCAGACAGATACTCGGCCATTGGCCCTCGGATAAACGGTAACTGATATCTCATGATCAGTCAATGCAATACTCGGCCTATCAATGAACCAGACTCAGATTCAGTTTCCTCGACTTTAACCATTGGATCCTTTTCTGAACGTGACACAAGTCCATCCCAGTAACTCAGTCGCCCTTACACAGCCGATCATACCATTATAGATCCTCTCGCAGCCTAACCGCTTCGGATCAGTCTGTACCAGCAGATCTTATAGATTACACCCGCATATAGTACCCATGATCGCTCTCGATCTTCAGTTCCCCAGTTCTCAATCGCTTACATGAGGATTGATCGCTCTATAGAAAGCAACCCAACGGCTCAAACTTGGTTTATCCTGTCAACCTATCCTTCATTCGATCCGCTCAGTTTTTTATCTCGATCAACCCTTATACCTCTGGAAAACATCCAGTTCGAACCAGAATCTAACACAGTTCAGTCTACAAGACCAGTGCTTCCTCCTATCGCACCATCACTCACCAGTAACACGCCCAAAAGCGATCCAGACTACTCCATACCAGTCTTAACCTCCAACTGAATCACGGCCCTGATCCATCACATACCATCAGTACGTGTCTTCCCCTTCCACAGACTATACCGATCCACTCTTCTTATGATCTGCGATCGAACCCTTATCAGACATAACCATCGATCCACCAAAATCCATGTGATCCATCAGTACACCACTCGCAGGCAATAGAATGACCCGCAGTCCAACCTACAAGACTCGAATCAGCCATACGGCTCCCTCTCTCCTTGTTCCGATCAGAATAGCCTCATTCTCTCGGTTTCTCTTCCTGTACCCAGAAACCATGATCGTTCCTCATGAACAGACCACGCAAAGATCAGAACGGCTCCATGGCTGTAGATTCTCCTCATGATCGGCCATCTTTAACCCTTTTTACTGGATCGATCATCAGTATCTCTCCCCCATTCGTTATCTGTGTTTTCCTCTTTATCTCTCTCGAGTTTTTCTATCCAAAATCGGGCAAGGGAAGTTGTGTCCCCTTCTTTCCACGAAAATAGCATAAAAGGGGAGTTTTGGGCGGTTACTCCTTTGCCTTAACCGCCCCATACAGTTATCCCCACCTTTCCCACGAAAATCAGTAAATAAAGAGGAGTTGGTGGTTACTCCTTGGCCTTAACCGCCCATGATCACCCTCCTCCCTATCCAAATAACTGCCCATACGGCAGTTAGTTTTTCCTTCCTGAAACCGAACTCATGATAGTCCCTTTCCCAGAACGGACAAGCAGTTTTTCTTTCTCGGCCTAACTGCCTTAACCGCTCAATAGCAGTTACACAATCCCAACTGCCTTAACAATAGCAGTTACACAATCCCAACTGCCTTGAACTGCTCATGCACGCCCAAGCAAGATGATAACTGATCCTGGGTTATCATTTCTTTAATAACCGCCTGACCTTGATCAACAATCGCTTAGTGACGGTTATCCGTTCTCAGTTAACCGTCCAAGCCAGTAACTGCTTCATAACTGCCCTGGTAATCGTTTATTGGTAACACCCAGTAACCGTTCCCGCCATTTTCCTTGGCTTATCAGTACACATTTGGCTCAGTAATTATTTCCACCAAAACGTGTATCAGTCAGTCTATACTCTAACCAACCGATCTCGGATGACAAGTCCAACCGCCTTGTCCGAATCCGACCAGATTTGTCTGACAAAGTCAACCACTCTGTCCGGACCCAATTGTATTGTCCTAATCCAACCAGTACTATCCGGACGACCAGTTCAACATTCACTGGATCGTCTGACCAGTCCAGCTGGACTTAAATATGCCTTTCTCTACGATAATTAGTACCCTGTCATTGTCATTTCCAACTTGAGCAGTGGGGAACTGGCCTTATTGCTAAATAAACTGCGGAAGTACCGCAAAGCTCTCGGGTATTCCCTTGATGACATTCCATGAATCTCACCCGATTTTTGTATGCATAGGATACACCTGGGAGACAAATCAAAGTCATCCATGGAACATCAAAGGAGACTAAATCCAAACCTAAAAGAAGTAGTGAAGAAAGAAATCATGAAACTTCTGGAAGCAGAGCCGATCTCATATAGGAATTGGTCAGTCCGGTACACGTCGTTCCTATGAAAGGAGGAGTTACAGTGGTGAACAATGGCAAAGATGAATTATTGCGACGAGAGCTGTTACTGGACACAGGATGTGTATAGATTACAGAAAGCTTAACGTTGCCACAAGAAAGGATCACTTCTCTCTACCCTTTATAGATCCGATGTTAGAAAGACCTGCAGGTCAAAAATACTATTGTTTTCTTGATGGATACTAAGGATTTTTCCAGATCCCCATCCATCCTGATGATCAAGAAAAGACCACCTTCACATGTCCATCTGGTACATTCGCATACCGCAAGATACCCTTTGGACTTTGTAATGCTCCCGCTACATTCCAAAGATGGATGATGACCATATTCACAGATATGATAGACGATTTCATGGAAGTTTTCATGGATGATTTCTCGTTGTACGGATCTGATTTTGAATCATGCCTAAATAACATGTGCAAGGAATTGGCTATATACGAAGAGAAGAATCTAGTCATAAATTGGAAAAAGTGCCACTTCATGATTAACAATGGAATTGTTTTGGGACACAAAGTTTCAGAAGCCGTCATTGAGGTGGACATAGCTAAAATCGAAGTAATGACTGGATTGCCACCACCCGCTAATGTCAAGGATATTATAAGCTTTTTAGAACACGCTGGATTCTATCGGAGATTCATAAAAGATTTTAGCAAAATTGCTCGACCCCTCACTGCACTCCTGTGCAAAGAGGTGAAATTTGATGTTACACCAGAATGTCTCAAGGACTTTAAAGAAATCAAATCAGCGCTCGTATATGCCTCTATTGTCCAAGCACCAGACTGGGATCTACCATTCGAAATAAAGTGCGACGCCAGCGATTTGGCTGTAGGTGAAGTCCTTGGGCAAAAGAAAGACAAAACGGTGCATGCAATATACTACGCCAGTAACTCTTGGTGATGTGCAACGCAACTATACGACGACGGAAAAAGAATTACTAGTTGTAGTATTCGTCTTCGGAAAATTTTTCTCCTATCTAGTTGGTTCGAAAGTAATCGTTCACACCGATCACACCGCTTTGAAGTACTTGATGAACAAAAAGGATGCGAAACCTAGACTTCTAAGATGGACTCTTTTTCTGCAAGAAATCGACATACAAGTCAAGGATAAGAAATGAGTAGAAAATAGAGTCGCAGACCACCTATCTAGGATCAAGATCGAAGACGATATCCCTATCGACGGTTTCCTCCCTTTAGAAAACGTGTATCAAACGAAATCCAGTTTCATTTGTAACATTTGTTCGTCATCAAAGGAAGAATCGATCGACGGTTACACGAGACTATCAGTCAATACTCTAGATGCGAAAAATGAAAAGGTCATCATTCCACTCGATATCAATGTTGTATGCGACACTTCGTTTTCAAATTGTGATTCTCTCAGAGGTAGAAGTTTATGTTGGGGGGTGTGTGCGTTAAATACCGCTGACAGACCTTGGTACGCAGATATAGTTAACTATCTTGCGGCTGACTTAGAACCAGAACTCTATAAAGGTTATCGCAAAAAGAAATTTCTAAGAGAAATCTGGAGATATCAATGGGATGAACACTACCTCTATAAACACTATTCTAACGGCATTTACAGACGAAGTGTGTCCGAAAGCGAAGCTCCAGATATTCTGTATCATTGTCATGGATCTGATTACGCAGGGCATTTCGCCAGTTTTAAGACAGTGTCAAAGATTCTACAATCAGGCTTTTGGTGGCCAACTATGTTACGAGATGCTCAAGCCTACATCGTAAGAAGCGATGGTTCCACTTCATTAACAAAGTGTTCGATAAACTACTCAAGAAACATGGAGTTCACCATCGAGTAGCTACACCTTATCATCCTCAAACCAGCGGACAAGTAGATGTATCCAAACATCAGATCAAAGAAATCTTAGAAAAGACAGTAGGATCAACCCGTAAAGATTGGTCTTCGAAGTAAGATGATGAACTTTGGGCTTACTGAACCGCGTTTAAAACACCATTAGGAACCACCCTGTTCACTTACTGTATGGGAAAGCATGCCACCCCCCAGTTGAGCTAGCGCAAAAAGAAAAATGGGCCATAAAACAACAAATTATGATGCTAAGCCCGCGGCAGAAAGAAGATTAATTCAGCTAAACGAGCCTATCAAGATAAGAAAATTATTTCTAGGCATTTCAAACCTATCAAGATAAGAAAATTATTTCTAGGCATTTCTAACCTAACGATCAAGTACTTTTGTACAACTGTTGGTTGACTCTATTTCCCAGGAAATTGCATTCTCGTTGGTCAGGACCCTTCACAATGAGAGAAGTTACACCGAACGGAGCAATTGTTCTAATTAACCCGAAATGGGAGGATTTCACAGTGAATGGTCAAAGAGTAACATATTCCTAGGATAAGGCTAAAATTCCGCGTTCTCGAACCATGCGTCTGGAGATGCCAAACCCCGATTAATAAGCCCCTCTTTCTATCGAGCTAGCGACCTTAAACAAGCGCTGAGTGGGAGGCAACCCACTAGTAAATAATAAATAATAAAAAAAAGTAAATATTGATAATGCATTCAATTTTAGAACTTATGTTTATTATTATGACCGTTTGCTATTTTAACATGCTTTTTTGAGTGTCTAATTGTTCTAACAAAAAGAGAGATGATCAGATTATGGAGATTTTAGACACTTTTTACAGTTACTTGGAGACGGGTTCATGCTGTCCGTCGAGCATCGATCGATGCCCCTTGGGTACCGTCGATCGATGGCGGCCATGACAGAGAGGTACGAGTTCTTAAATTCTAACAACTAACTAATTCCATTCCAATTTATTTCAGCCCACCAATCTCAGACTGTTTTAACATTGAGACAATGTTATTTATGTATGTGGGAGGTAGTTACTAACATCATACTTTAGATTTGATGTTTAATTTTTTACTTACGATTTTCAAGAGTTTTCATTAAGTGAAGAAGGGGACTGTGATCAAGATTTATTATAGAATAGCCACACTTTAGCACCATTTTTAGATCGACGTTGTCTGCAGAGATTACTAGAGATACCAAAGTGGATCATCATGCCGCTATATCACACTTTCTTAGAAATTTTGAAAGAACCGAAGCCGATTTCCATCACTAATCCTGACATTATTTTCTTGCTTGGTGCGATTGATCTGATATATTGAAAGAAGCTAGAGCTTTGAGTTAGATTTCCAATGCAAGCGGTTTGATGTCAATCAGGATCTGACAGACAAAGTGATGCATGTTTTACTGGAGAGTGGTATGTCTGCCTCGCGAGAGGAAACTGTCGTGAAGATGAATGAGTGTCGATCGACAGCAAAGCCTTGGTTTTGATCGACGGTTTTCCCAGAATACTGGCCCGACTTGTTTCAAGACCTACTAAAGCCCATAAGTCTGCACAAAGTACCAAAATACCCCTGGACGTATTTTGACCTATTTTATGTTCTGTTAAGCTATTGTTGATGGCTATGTTTTTTACTTGTAAAAGGGAAGATCTTAAGATTGGAGAGAGAGATCTGAACACCTTTACACATAAGATCTTGAACTCCCTCTATCTCTTATATTATTATTCTATGCAATTCATTCAGTTATTTGTTTTGTTTCTCATAATCATGTATGAGTAGTTTGCTTTTAGATTTAGGGTTCTTCAAAGGTTTCTATGAATTGTTAATCACATAGAGTTGTTAGGGTAATCATCTAGTTCTTTGTTTAAGTTTTTCTTAATGCTGAGTTGAATTTTATCACTTTAACCCTAGATTATAGAATTATTATCGCAAGATAGAGTCTGGCTATAACGCTGAAGCTTATCTTAAACAGTCTAAAACCCTATTAACAAACGAGAGTTGAAATATGAGTTTAGAGAACATATCAAACATAAAAATCGTATTTGCTTAGAAGTAACATCGATCGACACCACATAGTGTCCATCAATCGACACCATATAGTGTCCATCGATCTATACTCAGTTGAGATTCACGAGAGTGATCTCCTAAACCCTAGAGTTTGAGTTCGAGAACGGTACTTAATAAAACCCTTGGAAATCTATTAATCTACATAATTTAGCTTACCTTAGAATTTCCCTAAGCCAATTCTTTCCCATAAGTCTTTACAAACCAATCAATCAATCCTTGAATCACTGCTTACTAAATCATTGTTACTGTCTAGCTTTAATTCGAAAACAAATAGTCTATTATGCAATCCTAGATTCTTTGTGGATTCGATCCCTAAGTACTACACTGAACCTCTTCTTTGAGAGAGTAAAGTGAGAAATAGTTTTATTTTGAAAGTGAAATAAAACCCCACATCAAGCAGTTACTAAACTCCTAAACCGACCATAAGCAGTAGTCGTATGGATAAATAGTCAAGCTATTGTTCTGAACTGGGAAATTAATAACCGATGCTGGAGAGTTAAGATACTTAAGTGGAAAAGTTCCTGAACGGTTATGGACAGTTCCGAAACCTCTTAAAATATCGTTTGGCAGTTGGGCCGAGGGAAATAAACTAATGTGTGCAGTTATTGACTTCTAGGCATGGGAACAGTTATTGGACAGAAGTACACCACCCATCTGATCTCTTTAAGTGGGATTTTCGTATAGGAAGTGGGGGATGACGGTTTTCTATAACAGAGAGACAGAAACACCAAGAAAGACACACGCAAACAGAGAATCCTGAGAGTGAAAAAGGAGATCTGTCGGACTAGATAGAGAGACTTGGCCGGAGGGCTGAATCTAGTCTTAAAGAGTGTTTGTGAATCATTAAGGATTGACTGTGAGTGGTTGTGAACATTCTCTAGGTCAGGACGAGTCTGATGATTCTTGGAAGCGGTAGTTACAGGCTATGGTGTTTGAACAGAAGCCAATTGGATAGTCTATCAGCCTAATTTTTAAATGACAGAGCCTTATATTGATGGATTGCAAAGATACTTGATGATTGGCGGTTATATCTGATGGCTGATCGATCGCAGAACATGGAAACAGTAGATCGGCGCACTATGTGCAATGAGAATACACGCACCGAAGCGATGGATTAGGATGATGATTACAGTCGACGGTTATTGGGCGCCTTCCATGAAGATGGATTTCCTGACTGACTTTTGATTGGCCGGAACATGTGTATGGGTGCCTACGTGATGGATCTCCATCGAGGACCAGAGTGGGAGGGGTTACAATCAGCACTTGCAAGTCAGAGAGCGACCACGAGGCAAATATGATCAAGAATGAGGCATGGGATAATCAGCTTGATTCAGTGTGAAACTGAGTCAGGTATGAACATGATCAGAATCGTGGATGTGAGACTGGTCTATGTTTTAAAGATTGCAGTACTTTGATTAGTATGATCGAGAGGAAGTACTAAGGGGATTAATTTTGGATGCCTCAATGAATGGATCGGTTGCGAGGGAAGTGGTTTAGTAAGAAACCACGAATGATGTTCAGATCACAAGGTTCTTTACCATGAGGATCAGTACGTGGAGACTGGATGATCTACGGCTGGAGTCATTTCGACATGGTGGCAGTGTGGCTGACTGGTGTCGGTTGTGATGGGTGAGAACCAGGCCAGTTTGTGAAATGGCGGACTAGATTTTTATGAAGAGAAGGAAGATCTGGGTGTTGCTTACCGACTGGACTAGACTGAGAGAGGACTCAAGTGTGTCATTCTGATACAAAAGGCCGTTGGTGGCCGAGATGGTGTACTGACTGGTCATCATGAGATCGGTAACTGTCTGATCAGAATGGATCAGAAACTGACTGTGGAACGTTAGTATGGCTGATATACTGACTGTACTATTAGGGATAATGAAGATAGTGTGGATGGAACGAACGGATGGATGAGCAGACAACAAAGTGCCAAGTCAGTAAGGTACATGTTTATATTACAGCGATTCTCAGTGGTTTTCTAGGATGCTGGATTAGTCTTAGCGAACTATGTGCACTGAATTGAACCTCGTTGAGGAATATCCAATGAAAATCCTAAGTATAGGGGAAAAATCTGCAAAGGACCATGTTTTGTCGACGATGGCAACCAAGGATACACAGGCGGTAAGAAAACCTGGTCGAGACCCTCCCCGTGGTATCAGGGTGAGTACGGTTCTAGGACAAGGACTTAAGCAAGAATCAAAATTGTCTAGACCGTGTGGATGGGAATAATGCTAAGGGAGAAGCATTGATGAACTTATTGAGAGACTTGATCTTGGGAGTGTTCAAGTCGGAGTTACCAAGATCAGGTCAGAGTTACACTTGTATGGGCAAGTTGTTACTTATAAGTCTGTTTGTAACAAAAACCGGAGTAAGATCATTTTGTGAATGATTGGATTGCTTCTTAAGAAGTGATGGAATAACTAAGTGAGTTAATCAAAAAACTTTCTAAGTCATGGAACGATTGGGAGGTTTATTTAAGTCAATGGATCTGAGTTCTGAAGTGAAGAAACTGGAAGGATTAACTAAGAGTTTTCTGGAGCATAAGGAACGCTAAGCGGACTGAAGTCAAGATGAATCAAGCAGTTTGACGAAAGCCAAAAGAAGATTCAGAAATGACTAAGTATGACAATGATTTTTCAAGGACCAATGAGATCGGATATGGAGTCAAGGATCTGATGATTATGAATCTGAATGGACAAGCGTCCATAAATGAATCTGGAAGTGAGACTTCAGTGAACAAGTGTTCAAGAGAAAAGAGCCGATCTGATGAGCATGAATATCATGATCGTAACTAGGAAGGACATGTGGTTCGAGAACTGAGATGGAGATCTCAACGAATGATGGTCGATATTAGAGAGAAACTGCCTAAAGAAATGGACGGATTGTTGAGAGATAATGTGATCGGATCAAATGATTGGGAAAGTAAGATGGACAAGTCGTCCATAGAAGAGTCTAAATATAAATGACTAAGGCATTGGTGTTTGAATGATAATTTAGAGAGAACTTACGTTCATGAGTATGGTTCTGATGAGAATGCTTAGATGGACTCAAAGATTTTCAAAGAGATGGACAAACTGCTCTAGGAACTGGAGCCGGAAGTTCCATGAATTGATTTGGAGATTTCGAGTAAGACTTACATGTTAGCAAGTGGCGATTGTAAGAAAGTTTGGATATAGAGAGGTGGACAAAGGAAATATCAAGGGGACTAAGCTCGATTGTCGTAGTAGGCTTGGGCGGTTCGATATTTGAGATTATCAGAACATAAATTGGAAGTCAGGTGTACTTACCAAATACTAGTTGGTGATCAAGAAAGTACTGGGAAGTACTAGGTGCTACAGATGATGGGTTGTGGTCAGAGTAACGATAGTAGCAATATGATCGGTTCCTTCCATGGGCGTCTAGATTAGAAAATGCACTCAGAGGCTGTGAAGCTTGCTAAGGCTTGACTGGATTTCAGACGACGGCTCAGTGGCTTGGAATTATCATGTTTGTCTTGATGATAGATTCCCTTCATGCAAGAGTCTAGATCAGTCAGGTGCTTATTGTTGTGATGCTTACTAAGACTTAGCTGAATCTCAAGATAACTGCTCAATGACATAGAATGATTAGGCTAGACGATACATGGCGCCTTTAAGAACCAAGTGGGTTTGACGAAGCGTTCATGTGACTGTGATGATATGATCTTTGCAACCAGGTGGGTTTGCCAAGGCATAACTGTACTGACATATGTCTGTTCTGACGTTTGTGGAATCTGAGAGTTTCCAAGATATATCTATTATTGTCATCGTGTGTTTTGTTCTGACATTTCTGGGAACCAGAGAGTTTTCCAAACGTATCTGTTATCGCGTCAATGGAAATAGTTTAGCTTGCCATCGCGTGTGTGGGAACCGAAATTCGCACTGTCGATTTCTGTAAAATAAGAAAAGTTAGGAAACCCGAACTTTCCTAGAGGTCCAAGATTTCTGCTAAGTCAAACGTCAAGCAATCAGATAATGAAGAACAGACAATATAATAAATCGATAAAAGCGAAGGAGAAAAGAAGTTCTTATTCCGAATCAGTGAATGAGCGTTGTAACAGGTAAAGCCTCGGCCACAAGAGCTGTTGGTGAGTTCCCTAGTTCTAACCACTTAAGACTTGTTAACCTAGTTGAGTTGCAGCTCGAAAATAGAAAACATAAAATTGTCTAAATCGCTCTAAGTGCTAAGTTTGATGTGTGTTTCTCGTCCCTTCATCTCTAACCTTGGCGTTCTTTATATACTCCTCTTTAAGGTGGTATCCTCTTTCCTTTTATGCCCCCCCCGAGTCATGTTTATCGATTCGCGGAAATATTCTATTTTTCTTAGATCTTCAGAATTATTTTTCGAAACGTAACATTTATCTTCCAGACTTGACATTTATCTTCTCCTGGGAACAATAGATAAACTGTCATAGTATCTTTGAGATCAATCCCACCTAAAATCGTAAGTGGGCTTTTAGCCTCGTTTAGACATTTTCGGGCCGTTTTTTACTTAGACGTTTTTAAGATTTCGCCGAGAGAAAAACTTTCGTACAATGTTCGTTTTATACATATTTCAAATTACTTGTATAGTTTAGGCAACTTTGGTTTTAAGTCAACCATTGCCGTTTTATATGAACAATTTAAATTCATACGAAAACAAGCCTTTACGGTTTTTCTTGTAAAGTTCCAATGGTAACTCCAATCGAGCCGAAAAAAGAGACAGTGTGATCAAGGTTCAAAAGAGGCACTGATCGGAACCGAGATGAATGGTGCTGATCCAACTCGCCTGATGGCGGGCTGGACCTGGTCGATACAACTCGCCATCAGGTGAGTTAGATGAGCTGTTCCAACTTGCTTGATGGCGAGTTGGATGGAGACAATCCAACTCGTCATCAGGCGAGTTGAACGGGCTTGTCCAACTCGCATGATGGCGAGTTGGACGAGGACGGTTGATATACCTTGTAATTTACCAGTTTAAGACTATCATTAGGACCCTATTTGGAGTCTACTATGTATGTCTAGGCTGTATTTTAGAATCTTTTCAGATCAATGTACGTTTTGGAGCATTATGGAGATAATAGAGCTTGCTAGAGCATTCATATACGATATCCAGTAGCTATTCATAATTAGCTAAGTCAAAGTCGATGTCAAGCCTTACCATCGATCGAAGTTTCACACTTGTTGTCGATCGACGGTCTACTCGCAGTGTAATTGGCCCACCTTAAGCTCAAGTCAAGACAAATTACAAGAATTCCCCTGAACGAGTTTTGACCTAGTTTATTAAGGTATTGCCATTGTTTAGGCAAAGAGACAGATATTTCATAGCAAAGTATTATTTACAGCTTTTAGTTTTCATAGTAGTTTTGGAGATACGATATGAACTCCTCTAGAGATTTGTATTGGAACCCCATTATCTATTCTATGAATTTTATTATTCAGTTTATCAAGCTTTCTATGATTATGTCTGAGTAATTCTCTTGTTAAATTTAGGGTTCATTATGGCATTGAATAGCCCAAAAATAGGATTGCTAGGATGAAGAGATATTCATCTTTGGAATTGTGTTTAATGCTTGTGTTCTAGAGCAGCTAATTAGAAACTTTAACTTAGGACATAGAAAACTATGAGAATAGGTTCTGTACCAGAATTAATTCCATTGAGCTAGGTTGTTAGATACATGCGAGATCTGGTTTAATTAACCTAGAGGACGAACTTCATGTCCGATAACCGTCGATCGACACTCGGCCTTAGCCGTCGATCGACACTCGGCCTTAGCCGTCGATCAACGGTCAGATCATCTGTTCGCATACAAGAGTTGGAACGAGAGGGGTCGGATTGTGATTAAGGTCCTTTCATATTCATAATTCTGTGCATCCTATCTAGTATAATTCACCTACCTGAAAACCCTAGATCTATCTTGTCCATATATAAATCAGTTAACTTATTTAGACAATTTCCATTTTGGACTAAAACCTTCAAACAAACCTCCTATTTATAGCTTGTCTAGCTTAACTTTTAGAACTCAAAAATCTATTGTGTTCCCTCGCTCTCTGTGAATTTGATCCCTAAGTACTACAACTAGACATCTCTTGGCAAGAGTAGTTCATAGGATTAATTTGATAGATTGTCTGCTTTAAAATAAACCTTAACCCGCACGCTGTCAAATTTGGCGTCGTTGCTGGGGAGCAAGGATCGCCATTTGATTTATTTACGAGAGCTTAGTCTAGGCTTTTCCTTTTTTGCAAGTTACTAACAAATTTTTTTCAGGTGAATGCCCTGTAAGACCGGATCCTGGCCTCTTGAGCCAATTGGACCCGCGGACTTACTTTATGTTTTGCATTGCTTGTTTGATTCATTTTAATCCTTTAATTAACTAAGTCATATTCATATATGAGGTTCATAAACAATCGACAGATAGCACAACAGAATAATTAATAAGTTTATTTGTATCACTCAGAATCATGTGATCCAATACATAGTTTCTTAACAGTCTCATAAACAATAACTAGTTCCTCCCTAACTTCATCTAGCCACACGCCACACAGCCTCTCACTGACTGAGTCTTCACGACTCCTTGGCTTGAGCACAACCAGCCTCAGTTCCTGAAACCATAACCCATAAGCATTAATCATAGCCGAAGTCAGAACGGATAGATTCTAAAATGGTTGGATTGGTCCCTAGAACTAAGATAAACCTCAATCAAGACATATAATAAGTCAGCCTGTCTACCATACCCTAAGTCAATCAATCAACCGCCCCACATGACTTAGAATAGATAGTCAATCTAGTTAAAACAAACAGAAACACGATTAGAACCATATCGCCCAAAGACCAGTCCGTCAATCCGGGCAATGTCTAGGTACGATCAGGAACTCTTGAAGTCCAGCTCAAATGCGCACTAGAATTCCTTACCTGCAGCACTGGGCCTGGATTCATACAACCGAGTAAGGCACAAGCCCAATCTGGATGGCTTTACAACCGATCGGACCTTGCGACTCATTACTCCGGTTAGACAACCGTGTATATGTCCTAGCTTATAAGCCATGGACGGATCCATATGAACCGCACAGAACTTGCGTCTGATAGCACCTTTTGGAACTTGCACCGTTTGGTAACTTGAACCCTTCGGTCAATGACACCCTTTGGTCGATGGTACCTTCTGGTACTCGTAACTCTTGGTATCTCGTACCTTCTGGTTACTCGTACTCTCTAGACTCTAATGACCTTTGGCAACTCATACCCTTTGGCGATTCGTACCCTTTGGTACGCAATAACCATTCATCCCAACCGCCCATTCATTGGAACGATCCGGACTGATCCGCATAACCCACCCATGTTCTAGGTTGTAGTTAGGATGTGGATGGGTTAAGACTAGGGATGCAACCCTTGGTTACAACCATCACATCCTTTCGTGTATAAACAGAAAGAGAAGATGGAGAATGAATGGAAACAGATCAAGAGAAATGGATGAGACTAAGGAACCGACCAGACCATTGGTTTGGACACAAGGGATATCCGTATGGACTGATGAACCCACGGCCCATCTCTTTCCACGTTAGGGTCTTCCACGTTCTTCCCCTTATCAGTCCTTCCCATTCTTGATAGGAGATGGTTACACAAACAATCTTAGTCGCCGGAAAGACAATCACCACAATCGAGCTTGTTCTTGACCGAAAACTCTCTTTTTCTCTCTTTCTCTCTCTCATGTTTTTCTCTAAGTATTTTACTTTGAAACTGGATGATAAAAACGAATGGAGAGGCCCCCTACTTATAGAGAACGAAGGGGTAAGTCTTTCCCCACGAACAGGAATGACTTGTTGGCGAATGGGCATGATTTGGTCGATATGTTGCACCTCTTGGCCGCATGCATCCCTTCGCCTGCTTCTGACCCTTCTTGGTTCGATACTAAGCGTAAACAGAGACCCAGAACCATCAGGCTTAGCCCACGGCCTTACCCAAGGGTCCACCAGGCTCTAGCCTCGATGGCTGAACCACCCAGCCCGCCACCGGCCCGGACCCGGACCAACTGCCCAATACCCGAACACTTTTTCCAGCTGACTTGAGCTGATCCCCAGCTGGTCCAGATGAGTGAGCTGGTAGCTCAGCTGAATAAGCTGACTTAAATAGGTCTGAGCTAGACTGAGCTTGGTCGAACTACGTTTAGCTGGTCGAGCTAGCCGTTTACTTTCTCCAGCTGCCAAAACACTTGTCTAGCTCCTTTAACTCGTTTCTTTCCCTCTCATTTCGTTAAGTCCTTATATACTTAACCCTATCCTGACCATGGAACGCCTGCCTATTAATTAAAGTGATCGTCAGCTCGTTTCCTCTAACCATGGTCAGTCATATGATCCTGATTCAGGATTGGGGATGCTACAAGTCTCCCCCACTTGCGATGGATTCGTCATAGAATCCGAATCAATTGATTCTTTAGAAAAAAACTGGCAAACTGTCAAACCACTCAGGATACTCAGCTTTCATCCTTGCCTCCGCTTCCCAAGTGATTATCTCTTTCCCACTGTAGTCCCACATGACCTTGATCATCTGGACTGTTTTCTTCCTTGTTTATTTTTCCATCCTATCTACTATTCGAACCGGCCTTGTCTCTAAGGTTAGGTCTTTTCCTAGATAATCAGGAATGGCTGGAAGTACAACGTCTTGGTCCGACAGGCATTTCCTGCATTGTGAGACTTGGAACACATTATGAAATGCATCCATCTTGGATGGAAATTCCAACTTGTATGCCACCATTCCAACTCTTTTCATGACCTTGAACGGTCCCAAGTATCTTGGATCTAATATCCTTCTTTCAGAAATTCTGACCCTTCCCCTGAAGGTAATAATCTTGAGACACACCAAGTCACCAACCTCGAACTCGAGATCTTTCCTACGTCAATCTGCATTGTTCTTTTGGTGATCTTGTGCTTCCCTCATCTTATCCCTCACAAACTTGATCTTTCCGGTTGTCTCTTCGAAAATTTCCGGTCCAATCATGCTACGCTCCCCCACTAGGGTTCAGTATAGGGGTGTCCTGCATGGACGCCCGTACAGAGCTTCGTATGGCGATATGCCAACCCTTCTATGGAAGCTGTTGTTGTATGCAAATTCTACCAAGTGTAGATGTCTTTCCAAAGAATCACTCAGTCCAAGACACATGCTCGCAACATATCTTCCAATGTTCGAATCGTATGTTCCGATTGTTATCCGTCTGTGGCTGATAGGCGGTACTCATGTTTACTCTTGTTCCCAGCGCTTTCTGAAAGGCCCTCCAGAAATGAGAGGTAAACCGTGGATCCCTATCAAACACTATGCTTGTCGGGACACCATGTAATCTAACGATCTGATCGATGTATATACGTACAATCTGATCGACCCCATCAGATTTCTTGATGGCCAGAAAGTGTGCTGATTTGGTTAGGCTTTGCAATAAACCACTAGGAACCTGATGTTTGGCTATGATGAGTTGGCAAGTAGGACACTTGGCCACCCATTCAGAAACATAAGCCTTCATTCAGATCCAATGATAGTATTTCTTGAGGTTCTGATACATCTTGGTCGCACCAGGATGGATCGAGAATTTACACTTATGAGCCTCCCTCATAAGTTCCTCCTTCAGACCTCTATTATTAGGAACGCTGATCCTTCCATTGTCTAGGATAGCACCTTCCTTCGCGGTCTGGTACTCCATCCTAACATTCTAAGAAACCTTGTTCAGGCTCTCATCCTGACCTTGAGCTAACTGAATTCAGGTAAGCAGGTCGGCTATGTTAACCGCCTCTAGTCTGAGTGTCTCACTCTCCTCGGTCAGTGCATTCATGTACATCTACTCCTATCTTACAGGTAATCCTCCTCTCGTTTGGCCGATACATCTGCTCGCCTTCGGATCAAGCTGGGTGAATATATACTTTAGACTTTTATGGTCTGTAAGTACTTGGACCTTGGTGCCATACAAGTATGAACGCCGTATCTTCAGAAAATACTACCGCAGCCATTTCGAAATCATGGGTGGGGTAGTTTCCCTCGTGTTTCCTTAACTGCCGTGATGCATAAGCGATGACCTTCCCATGCTGGGTCAGAACTCAACCTAGTCCAGTTATCTACGCGTCCGGGTAAACCACGTATGGTTGGTCGGCATCCGGAAGTACCAGTGCAGGTGCGCTGGTCAGCATGCCCTTTAGTGCGGAGAAGCATCTCTCACACTCTTCAAACCATGTGAACTTCACATCCTTCCCAGTTAACCGCGTCATAGGTTGGGCCAAGCTTGTGAACTATTTCACAAACTTTCAGTAGTAACCTGCAAGCCCGAGTGTTGCAAGATCAGGGGGGATGCCCATTTATTTGGCGGAAGGTGGAGAATTGAAAGTTGGTTGTTCAACACTCTCTTTCAAGCCTGATTGATGGATGATGAAATGAACCTGAAAACAAAGGTAAATTCGTGAGAAGTTTACCAATGATAACAAACAGAGAAATGAAGAGATAAATATGGATATGGTCGGATGGAAGCTGATGGATGGTTGAATGGATGATGGGATCTTTCTGGCTGGTTGTTCAAAACTCTCTAATAAGATCAATGGATGGATGATGGATGATGGATTGATGGATAAGGTTGACTCTCTCAATCTGGTGGGTTGATTGACTCTCTCAATCTGTATTCTTCAAGTCTTCTGATTCACACTAACAAACTATAGTACCATGAGCTCAGTAGATATCTAATGCTTCTCACACTTAGAATTCTAAAGAACATATTTTTACACGAAGACACTCTTTGATAAAAACTAATAAAATTTTATAAATTCTTGGTTCATTAAAATGTGGTCTTTAAAATGGACAAAATGATATTTATATAGACCTCCCTACATGCCTCTCTAACGTTCTAAAAGTTAGGAAAAGAAAGAAATCAAACAAAGCAACAAAATCGGAAACTAGCCGTTGGATCCTTGTGGGATTTTAGATCCAAGCATAGAATCTTAGTCTCCTTGAACCTGGACGGTTTTAATGGGTAATTTAGCATCCTGGGAACATTCTTGATAGGATTGGAAAGAGCTGATCTCGTGCATAGGCTGATGGCAAAAGATCTGTTGGAGATTTATTGCAAGAATCTCCAAATAAGGAAGGTTGAAGTTATTCCTATGCGTGCTGACCCATGGTAAGATGTTGTTTTGAACTCCTGAGTGGTTGTATTGGTCTTTGGTTTCCTTGGTTTGCTCAGAAAAGCTTCTGGTCAGAATTTATTGGCTGCTAATTGATCAAATCGAAAGATTGTCCAATCTTTCCATAATCTGCTCGGTTTGGCTGGTTTTGGGAAAATGATCATATCTTCTATTTTCTGTGGCCATTTCTCTTCATTATGGGCTTGATGTAAATCTAAGAAACCCATATTTAATTCTCGGATAGGTTTTGGTTCAGGCTGCGTCTTCATTGGGCTTAAATATTCTTCTAAAGTCGGGTACTCGCAGATGTACGGGCTGGGGAACCTCCACTTTATAAAACTCATATCTTTCTAGTACAAATAGATTTGAAAATAATTATAATTGGGTTTTACTCCTGTTTTGGTGTATAATGCAGGCAAATTTGATTTCATGGCAAAATTCCCTTGGTTGGTGAGATACGCCATTTTGACTAAACACATATTCTGATTAGTCCTTTGGCTGTGGTATTGGTGCATCTGGTTAGCCTCTGCTTCAGTTACCATTTCTGGGCTTACAACATTCCATCCCCCTTCAATAATTTTCGACCTCTAAACTGTATAATTTTGGTATAATTTCGGTTTGGTGATGCACAGTGCATCTGATTGCTCAACTTTGAAAGATGGGAAAGGATCACTCCTCTGCTATGGCTAGGGGCAATGCATCTCTTCTGGTGTGGATGGTCTTTCAAATTTTTGGTGTTCCGTTTCTGATCTTCCTTGGAGTTGTTTCTCCTAGCAACATAAGATTATCCGGTGGGATTTCCTTGAAGGTTTCTTCTTTGCAACCTGAAATAATCACAACATTGTTGACACAAAACAAGTGCATTATATCTATGTGTGGACACTGATAAACATAATTTGAAAGTTCCAGACTTACTTTGATAGCTTCCACAAGTTTAAGAATTTTTTTCTTCTTTGGACAACTTGTTTTTGTTGGCTGCCTTCTTTGCAAGTTTTGATATCGGTTTGGATGCCCTTCTCTTTTTCTTATACCTGGATCAAAACTTCTGGGCAAAGACAAGTTCATAATTTATCTGCTTTATCAAATTATATGGACGCTTTATGATTAGAGCAACTTACCTTGTTTAGGCTGAATTTGAATGGCAGTGGTTCAACATCTTTTTGGCCTAGTTTCTGGAAAGCATCTGATAACATTATGGCTGGTGCCCCTTGTCTTTTGGCCGTGTACTCTCTTTGGTTTCCTAAATTTGTTTCACAATTTCTTGGGCAAGAAAAGTGCATTAATCGTGTCATGGAAATATTAAGAACATTCTGTTCCAAAATGAAACTTACCTTAGGTTTTGGAATTTGAACAATCCATTGTTCAGGTTTTGGTTTCCACTTGTTGTGTGGCTCATAACTGAAATCATGTTCTGGTTTGTCCTTTTCAATAAGTATGTGGCTCTCATGTAGCCTTCCTTTATGAAGAACATACATGTCAGTACCAGTATCTAAGGGTGGTGTTAGAAACTTACGTTTGCTTGATACTTCAGCTACTGGTTTTGGTTATTTAAACAACATGGAATTCATTGTGTCTTGAACCATAGCCTGTTCCATCACAAGGGTGACGCCTTGTGGATCATCTCCATTGAATTATTGCACCTTAATTCCAGTTACAAAACCCTTTGACAAATACAAGTGCATGAAACTAGAATTTGGAACCAACAAATCAGATTAAATAAAATTATCACTCATTTTCGATAATTCAGTTTTTTCTTCTAGTGATGTTTCTTTTAATTCTTCCTTTGATGGACAAGTAACAGAAAAGTGTCCTCTTTTATGACATCTGTAACATGTCTGATATTTAAAACTTTTAGGACTAAAACACTTACCTTGTTCAGTGTTGCTCATGCTTGATGGTATGGACAGATTTGTGCATTGAGCCTTCTTGTCGTCCATTGAAAGTTTTACTACTTTGGGCTCTTCTTCTCTGGCCTTATTTTTATCACGACCTGTAGTAACATCCTTGGACAGATACAAGTGCATCATACCTGTGGAAGATGATTTATGAATCAATTCATCAAGTATAAGACTTACCTTAGCCTTTTCTTGAATAAACAATTTTTCGAGTTTTTCCTTTGTCTGGGCAGTGAATTTTGGCTGATACTTATCTTTTTCTCCATGGCCTTTGATACCTCATCATGTTGGTATTGATCATAGATAACCATGTGCCTCTGTTTTGGCCGAATCTGGTCTTGTTGGTTTAGGCTTCTATGGCTTTCTTGTGGCACAACTCTCCTTGCTTCTTTAGACCCACCATTCAAAATATCCTTGGGTATTTTCTTCTGGTTTCAGGTGTGGGAGATGTATTCACATAATTCCTGATCATGACCCATTTAAGATCTTCTCAGTTGGTGACAACCTCCTCTGGACTTTTACCTTGTGCGTAATCTACTCTTTTCCACCATTTGTATGCACTTCCGGTGAGTTGTTTGATGGCATGGCCTAGCCTTGCTTTATTTGATATTTCACAGTATGAAAACCAATCATCCATGTTCATCTCCCATGTAATGTAGTCGTCTGGCCATGTACTTCCTGAAAAATAATAGATAGGTGGTACTTGGTTAGCAAAAGAATCTGAAATGCCTAGTGTGTACCTTTGCTTTTGAGATGTGGCTCTCCTTGAAGGGTCCGGTGGTTTGGGTTCAACATATTCAGCTTCTGGTGTTTCTCAAGACCTGTTTATTCTCCTTTGTGTTCGTTGGCCTTCTGCATTTTTCCTGAGCATATCGCTGCTTTGTTCTAACCGAGTCATCTGATCTTCTAATTCACGCAAGGCAATCAAAAGTTGGTTTGAAGTGGCCATTAGACCTTGGCCGTGTGCTGCCTCTACTATTGCTTCCTGAAATAATACTCATGATCAAGTGAGGAATAGAGAATTTCTTGGTCGACTAAAGAACAATGAAACAATGGAAATTATTTAAAACTAAACTGAGATATATGCAACTAATGAAATGAAATGAAATAAACTATGAAAATATGATTTTTATTTTAGTTTTCTTAATGAAATCTCCAAATGAAACAATATGAAATGTTAATAAACACAAATGGAAAGAAGAATATGGAAATCAAACTAACACTGACTTATTTTGAGTTTTTAGATTAAGGTATGCAAATAATAGAAAATTTGCAAATGATATAAACTATAAACTATGCTCTTAGTTTTTTTTTAGATGATGCAAACAATGTGATAAGCACGAAATGGAACCTTTTTTATTATTCTTAGGATGCAATATGGATGAAAAATAGATAAGATATGCAAGCAAACTAAGAAAGGGAAAACAAGTAAATGCAGATTTTTATTTTTTTATTTTTCGAAATGAATGCACAAAATCAAAAATGGTAAGTGGAGATGGGGAAATGAATGCAAACTAGAAAATGAACTAATTTGAAGTCCTAAAAGATCTACCACGAAAATACTTGTCTCTTTTTCTGGTTTTTAGTTTATGAAGAACAAGAACAAAACAAATGACAAAAACTGTTTTTATGGTTTTTATGATTTTTGAAATGAAACAATAAAAGACGAAAACAAGAAATAAGGATAGAGACAACCTGATTAGGATCTTTAAGCTCTGATACCACGTTGTTGCAAGATCAGGGGGGTGCCCACTGATTTAGCGGAAGGTGGAGAACTGAAAGCTGGTTGTTCAACACTCTCTTTTAAGGCCGATGGATGGATGATGAAATGAACTTGAAAAAAAGGTAAATTCGTGAGAAGTTTACCAATGATAACAAACAGAAAAATGAAGAGATAAATAAGGATATGGTCGGATGGAAGCTGATGGATGGTTGAATGGTTGATGAGATCTTTCCGGCTAGTTGTTCAACACTCTCGGATAAGATCAATGGATGGATGAGGGATTGCTGGATAAGGATTGACTCTCTCAATCTGGTGTATTGATTGACTCTCTCAATCTGGTGGGTTGATTGACTCTCTCGATCTGTGTTCTTCAAGGCTACTGAGTCACACTAACAATCTATAGGACTACGAGCTCCGTAGATATCTAATGCTTCTCACACTTAGAATTCTAAAGAACAGATTTTTACACAAAGACACTCTTTGATAAAAAGTAATAAACATTTATAAATGCTTGGTTGATTGAAACGTGGTATTTATAATGGACAAAATGAGCTTTATATAGAGCTCCATACATGCCTCTCTAGCGTTCTAAAAGTTAGAAAAAGAAAAAAAATCAAACGATGCAACAAAATCGGAAACTAGCCGTTGGAGCTTTTTGTGGGATTTTAGCTCCAAGCAAAGAATCTGAGTCTCCTTGAAACTGGAAGGTTTTAATGGGTAAGATATATTGGAGATTTATTGGAGATTTATTGCAAGAATCTCCAAATAAGACAGGTTGAAGTTAATGAGGAACTTCTTATTCCTATGCATCCTGACCCATGGTAACATGGTGTGTTGGGTTTGGCCGGGTTTGGGAAAATGATCATATCTTCTAATTTCCGTGGCCATTGCTCCTCATTCTGTGCTTGATGCCAAGCTAAGAAACCCACCTTGAATTCTCGGATTGGTTTTGGTTCAGTCCGCGTCTTCATTAGGCTTGAATGTTCTTCTAAAATTGGGTACTCAGAGATGGACGGACTAGGGAACCTCCGGTTTATAAAAATTTTATTTTCTGGTCCCAATAGATCTGAAGAGGATTCCAATTAGGATTTACTCCTGGTTGAGTGCAGAATGCACGAAAATTGATTTCATGGCAAAATTCCTCTTGGTTATTGAGATACGCTGTTTTGACTGAACACATATTTTGTTTAGTCCTTTGGCTGGCTGATTGGTGCATCTGGTTGGCCTCTGGTTCAGGTAACATTTCTGGGCTTATAACACCAATGAAACTTATTACTTCCATGGCACTGTGTGTTCGGGGCCAATATTTGATTTCCCTGATCTTCTCAGGATCCGCTGAGACGCCTTAGTCGAATACGATATGACCGAGTACCCCAATAGTCTTCTGCCAAAAACTGCATTTGCTGAGTTTGTCATAAAGCTTGTGCTCTCTTAACCATTCCACCACTGCTCTCAGATGTCTCTTATGAGATTCCTCATCCTTCGAGTAAACCAGGATATCATCTATAAATATATCACTGATTCGTCCAAGAAATCTCGGAACACGTTGTTCATCATTTTCATGAATGATGCAGGTGCATTGGTAAGACCGAAGGACATAACCACAAACTCGTAGTGGCCGTACCTAGTCCTAAATGATGTTTTCCTAACATCATTTGGATCTATAGGAATTTTATGATACCCAGAGGCCAAATCGATCTTAGAAAACCACTGGCTCCTTTGAGTTGCTCCAACAACTCGTCTATCCGAGGTAACGGGTTCTTGTTCTTCACAGTAACCATGTTCTACCCTTGTTAGTTTATACGTAGTCACATGCTACCATCCTTCTTTTTCACAAAGAGGAATGGTGCACCCCATGGGGAACTACTCAGACGTATGAATCCCTTTTCCAATAATTCCTCCAATTGCTTTTTCAGCTCGTCCATTTCGGCAGGAGCCATCTGATACGGACTCTTGGACAGTGGAGCTGTCCCGGGTTCTAGTTCTATTGTGAAGGGGTCCGACCTATCAGGGGGGACACCCTTTAGCGAACGGAACACATCTTCGAACTCAGATACCACCAGAGTCCCATATAGACTATCGGACTGACCGCACTCCACAGTGGTTATGGTGGCCAGAATGACTTCACAACCCTGGTCAAGCATCCTTAGAGCTCGGACTGCTGAAACCACTACACCCGGAGTCGATCTTTCACATTGGAACTCGATTGGTAGATCCCCACTCTCCAATCGAACATGACTGTTGTGGCAATCGAGAATGGCCAGATACTTTCCTAGCCAATCCATGCCTAAGATCATCTCGCGCTTCTTAAGGTGGACACATAGGAGGTCAACAGGAAGTACCTTATTTTGAATGACCACTGGGGCATTTGTGACAAGGCCTAGTGGATGCATAACCTGGCCGCCTGCTGCATTCACTATCCCCAAATGATCCCCTTTACCAAGAAGAAACGATCCTCTTCCAATCAGGCCCAGGCTCACAAAACTATGTGTAGCGCCTGTATCAAAAGGACCTTTGTTTCCACTTTTCCAACCATTAGGGTCCCTATATGAGACCCCATGTCAAGTCCCAACCATTCTAGGTTCTAGACCAAGCATTCCCACTAGATTTAAAAAGATAAGTTCAGATTTTTACAAGTGGTCGATTCAAACGATCCTGAAGCGCCGTCATCTCTGGACATCTCGTAAACTTGAGGAGTTGTAGTTGTCCTGCTCTGGGTCGACTTGCAAGTATCCCCACGACCCATCCCTTGTCCTCCTTGCAGCTTAGGACACTTATTTTGGAAGTGTCCGGTCTTGCCGCAATGGAAGCAAGTCGGAGAGCTGCTTCCTCTGGTCTGGCCAGGTCCCTGCTTGGGTCGTTGACAGTCTCTGGTTCATGACCCATACGGACACATCGACCACAAGCTCCCATAGCCTTCCAGCAATCACCAAAATGGTTCCTCCCACAGTTCGGGCACTCGGGTTAATCTCCATAGGTTTTACCTCCATCCACTTGGTCCCATTTCCTCTTACGGCCATTAGTCTTGCTGGTCAGAGGAGACTAAGACCGAGTCTTAATCGTAGATTCCTCCGCCAAGTTAGATTCCAAAAGAGCCATACATTCAACCAGCTCATTCACGGTGTTGAAGGTGTGGATTGAGCAGTGATTTCTCAGTTCGGCCCTTAGTCCTCGGATGAACCGACCAACTTGGACGGCCTCTTCCTCAAGTTCCCTCCCAACAAACCGTCTGAGTCGGTTGAACTCTTCCTCGTACCCCCGTACGGTCCTCCGGCCCTGGGTTAGGTCTAGGAGTTTGGATTCTAGACGGTCCCATGCCTTTGCAGGAAAGTATTTGCGGTTGAATTCCACTTTGAATTCCGCAAAACTCTAGACTTCCATTGGTGCGCTTATCTAAAGCCAACCACCAATTATGCGCATCCCCTTCCAGGAAGTGGATCGCAATGTCCCTCTTGTAATCCTCTGCACAACGAGTAGAATTGAAGTTTCAGACCAGCCTACTCCTCCACTTGTCAGCCATTATGGGATCGGTGCTACCTGAGAAGTGTCGGGTTCCCAGACGGGAAATGTGTTCCAACAGGCTCAGATAGTCCACCTTTCTTCCGGCCCTTACAAGAGGATCGATCTCGATCACCTCAGTTGTTTCCTTGACTACAACATTAGCTACGGAAGCTTCAGTGGGTGTAGCTTGACCTACGGATGAGCAGAGGGGTGACCATCTGAGTCACAACATCTATCCGATTGCCCATACGCTTCATGGTTTCGCACATATCCTTCATGGATGGTCTAGCGGTCTAATTTTCTGTACCATCGATCGTGTTCGTACATGGGTCGACAGGATGCTTGGCGTTAGAGGATGCTGCTTCCTCTTCACGCTCATGCTCCTACTCTCCTATCATAACATCGACTCGCCCTTTGGTAAGGTTGGTCGGATCATTGGTTGCTCCCCCACCGGTGTTATCTATAACCGGATCAGCTGGTAACCCGGTTAGGTTGCCCTCATCTGACCATGCTTGGCTAGACTGTCCAGCCGCTACCTTATCCTTCCGGGATCGTCCGGATTTTCCTTTTCCAACCTAAGGATTCTAGATAATGTTAGTACAGAAACATAACATCTCCAAAAACACAACAATCCCAAGGCTAAGCAATTAAAACAACCTCACCATGAGATCTGGTCAGCTGGATGCGTGTGTGGACTACCATAACCCAAACTATCCTAGAATCAAGCATGCTCTGATACCAAATTGTAAGACCTGATCCTGGCCTCTCGACCCAACTGGACCCGCGGACTTACTTTATATTTTTCATTGCTTGTTTGATTCATTTTTAAGTCTTTTTTTTTACTAATTCCTATTCATATATGAGGTTCATAAACAATCGACATATAGCATAGCGAAATAATTAATAAGTTTATTTGTATCACTCAGAATCATGTGATCCAATACATAGTTTCTTAACTGTCTCATAAACAATAACTAGTTCCTCCCTAACTTCATCTAGCCACACGCCACACAGCCTCTCACTGAAAGAGTCTTCACTGCTCCTTGGCTTGACCACAACCAGCCTCAATTCCTGAAACCATATACCATAAGCATTAATCATAATGGAAGTCTGAACGGACAGATTCTACAATGCTTGGCTTGGTCCCTAGAACTAAGATAAACCTCAATCAAGACAAGATGGAGAATGAATGGAAATAGATCAAGAGAAACGGCGGAGACTATGGAACCTTGGTTCTAACCATCACATCATTTCATGTATAACCAGAAAGAGAAGATGGAGAATGAATGGAAACAGATCAAGAGAAACGGATGAGACTATGGAACCGACCAGACCATTGGTTCCGCCACAAGGGCTATCCGTGTGGGCTGATGAACCCATGGCCTATCTCTTACCTTGGCAACCACGTTAGGCTCTTCCACTATCTTCCCCTTATCAGTCTTTCCCATTCTTGATAGGAGATGCTTACACAAACAATCTTAGTCGCGGAAAGACAATCACCACAATCGACCTTGTTCTTAGCCGAAAACTCTCTCTTTCTCTCTCTCTCTCACATTTTTCTCTGAGTATTTTACTCTGAAACTGGATGATAAAAATGAATGGAGAGCCCCCCTATTTATAGAGAACGAAAGGGTAAGTCTTGCCCCACGAACATGCATGACTTGTTGGCGAATGGGCATGACTTGGTCGACATCTGACCCTTTTTAGGTCAATACCAAGCCCAATCAGAGACCCAGACCCAGCAGGCTTAGTTAAGGGACCCGACCCATTTTTTCGTACCATCAGTACGAGTCTGAACCTACTTCCTCGATTAGACTTGGGCCAGTTTCCAACTTTTCTTACTTAGAATTATTTTAGCATTTTCAGTTCGTTTTCAGACAAGTCAACAAGCATAATAAAGATTTAGATAGATAAACGGAGGTTCGAGTTAACAAGTAAGTTTGCTAATAAGCTATTACAAGTTCAACTCGTCCTATATCTACCCAAATCCACAATCTTTCCTTCCTGCCTTGGTCCCGCGGTCAAGCTATGTCTTTACCCTTTCGGGTCTGATCCTGATCTGCATCCAAACAAAGGAGGCATAAGCAACATAATGCTTAGTGAGAGAAGTCATCCCGTCCCACTTAGCTAAAGTAAAGCAATCGAGTCTATACAGTCAATCTGATAATCGGACATGCTTATCATCCAGTCAGTTACTTGATCGACATAACCGATCCAAGCCAAAGTGCCATCAAATCAATCAAGCCCTAGCAGGCCATAAACGGCTCTAGGCGCATGATCTGATCCAGATGCATCGATGGAAGGATCTGGTTACACAATTCAAGCCAGAACAAGCAGATAATTCGAATTAGACAAGCAAACACTACACATAACAACTCCTATCAATCAGACTACGATTCAGTACTTAGACTACGGTCGCGCACTCACCTTTGTCTTTAGAGTCGGTATGATACGGTTTGATTCGGCCTTTCTGACACCTCTCGCGCAGTTCTTCTCGGACTTACGAACACTCAAACAGTCGGAATCACCCAACAGACGAACATACTGGACTCGGAAATGATAGATCCGGCCAAAACTCAAAGTTTCCCACTCGATCGCACTTTAATCTCTCTGAGTTTTCTCTCTGGATGCCTTAGAGTTTTCATGAAGAAAAATGGAGAAAACTCGCTTAAGGAGACGATTAAATGAGCAATGGGCAGCTTTCACCCGCGGAACCGCCCAAGTAACCGTTCTGACGGTTTTCCCCTTCGGCCAAAATTTATAACCGCTTCCCCGCGCTCTTTTGCCTTCCCAGCGTGACTTTTTGCTCTTCCTCTCGATAACTACTCCCGCCAAAAATTACTTCAGCGAAAATCGAGCTACAGTTGACTATCCCACCCGACAAGCCCAACCGCTTTGTCCTAATTGGACCAATCCTGTCTGAAATCCGACCAACTTTGTCTGAACCGACCAAACTTGTCTGAATCAGACCGTTACTACTCGAATCAGCTCAATCAGCTCAGTCTGGACATTCCCAACCGTTTTGTCTGATTTCCGACAATCGCTGTCCAGCCGACCAGCTCAACCGTCTTGTTCGAGTCCGACAACACTTGGTCGGATCCGACCATTGCTGTCCGAAAATTCCGCTTTGTCTGAATATTTTCTTGAGCTGTCCGAACACTTCACAAAATCGCAAATAGAACTACTTAGCCATAATCCGAGCGTAAGAACGACTGACCGAGCTTTGTTTGGCTCCAAAACAGATCCGATCCTAGCTTTATCCAGACTATGGGTTCACTCCATCCACTACTTGGACATCGATCCAGCTCATATCCACCCACGGAAAGTCCATTCAGCTTTGGCCAGCTCTTTCTAGCATCATCCAACCCATCCAGTAAGTCTCACAGTCCGATCAGACAGTCCTTGGATCGTCCCAGCTTTGATCCTCGGAACACGGGCGTTACAAGTCTCCCCTACTTGGCTCAGACTCGTCCTCGAGTCTTTCTTGAAGGATTTTCCTTTAGTTTATCGAACCACTTGGGAAACTCGGCTTTCATCCTTGCCTCTGGTTCCCAAGTCGTCTCTTCTTCACCATCACAGTCCCAAAACACTTGGATCATCTTGACATTCTTTCTTCCTTCAGGCTTGGTTTTCCTGCCAGTGATCCGAACTGGTCTCCCTTCTACAGTTAGGTTTTCCCTTAAGTAGGATGGTGGTTCAGAAACCACATTATCTCGATCACCTATGCATTTCCTCAGCATAGATACATGGAACACGTTGTGGAACTGAGCCATGGATATAGGCAGTTCCAACTTATAGGCGACCTTCCCAATCCTTTCCAGGATCTTGTACGGTCCCATGTACCTTGGGCTGAGTTTAGCATTCTTTGATGCTTGGTCCTTGCCTTTGTAGGTCACGGTTTTGAGGTAAACTAAGTCCCCAACTTTGAACTCAAGTTCTTTTCTGCGTCTATCTGCATAGCTCTTCTGTCTATCCTGTGACTCTTTCATTTTCAGTTTCAAGACTCGGATCCTTTTAGTTGTTTCCTCCACAAAGTCTCTACCAAATATGCTGCGCTCCCCCACTTGGGTCCAACATAGTGGTGTTCTACAAGGTCGCCCATACAGTGCTTCATAAGGCGACATTCCAATGCTTGCATGATAGTTGTTGTTGTAAGAGAACTCGGCCAAATGCAAGTATTGTTCCCATTTATCTCCCCAATCCAGAACACAAGATCGCAGCAAGTCTTCAAGTGTTCGGATTGTCCTTTCAGATTGTCCATCCGTTTGAGGATGGTATGCCGTACTCATATGCACCCTAGTCCCCATCGACTTCTGCATTGCCCTCCAAAAGGCTGAGTAGAATTTGGAGTCTCGGTCTGACACAATACTTACCGGAACTCCATGAAGTCTGACTATTTGCTCCACGTACAGCTTAGCCAACACTGCTGCATTGTATGACTTGTTGATTGCCAAGAAGTGTGCGGACTTAGTCAGTCTGTCCACAATCACCCATATAGCGTCCTTGCCATCCCTCATTGGCAAGCCAGTCACAAAATCCATTGTGATCATATCCCATTTCCAAGATGGCATGGGTAAACTCTGAAGTAGTCCGCTGGGAACTTGATTCTCTGGCTTCACCAATTGGCAGATTGGGCACCCAGCTACCCACTTGGCAACATCCCGTTTCATTCCCACCCAGTGGTAGTATATCTTCAAGTCACGATACATTTTAGTTGTCCCTGGGTGTATCGAGAACTTGGACTGATGTGCTTCCTTAAGGATCTCTTCACGCAATCCTTGATCATTTGGAACACACACCTGGCCATTAACCAAAATTGTTCCATTGTTTGAAGTCTGATACTCTGTCTTCTCGTTCTTTGAAGCTTTGATCAGATCCTCATCCTTTTCTTGTGCAACTCTAAATCTGGACAACAAGTCCGCTTGATCCGCTGCACCAAGACCCAAAGGTTCCACTTCGTCAGTCAAAGCAGTCAATCTTAATGTCCCAATCATATGGACCAGTTCTTCCATATCTTTCTCTGAAGCCGAAGCCACTCTCTTCCGGCTTAAGGCACCAGCAACTAAGTTTGCCTTTCCCGGATGGCAGGAAATATCCAAGTCATGATCCGCAACCAGTTCCATCCATCGTCTCTGTCTCAGGTTCAGTTCTGGCTGAGTGAAAATATACTTCAAGCACTTATGATCCGTGAACACTTGGACCTTTGCACCATAGAGGTAAGATCGCCATATCTTGAGTGCAAACACGACTGCTGCCATTTCTAATTCGTGTGTTGGATAGTTTCCTTCGTGTTTCCTTAGCTGTCTAGACGCATAGGCAATCACCTTTCCTTGCTGCATCAGAACACACCCAAGTCCTACTTTGGATGCGTCTGTATAGACAATGTATGGTTCATTGTCCATAGGAAGAGCCAGTACTGGAGTACTCGTCAACATTTCCTTGAGTTTGGAGAAGCTTATTTCACAGTCTTCTGTCCATACGAACTGAACATCTTTCCCAGTTAGTTTTGTCATCGGTTGAGCCATACTAGCAAACCCCTTAACAAAACGTCGGTAGTATCCAGCCAGTCCGAGAAAACTTCTGATTTCCGTAGCATTCCTTGGTCTTGGCCAGTCCGCAATGGCCTTGATCTTTTCCTGATCCACAAACACTCCTTTGTCCGAGACCACATGACCCAAGAATCCTATTTCCTTTTGCCAAAAACTGCATTTACTGAGTTTGGCAAACAACTTATGTTCCCGCAGTCTATCCAAGACCGTTCTCAAATGTGCCTTATGCTCCTCCTGATTCTTGGAGTAAATCAAGATGTCGTCTATGAAGACTATAATGAATTCATCCAGGCAATCTCTGAAGACGTTATTCATCAGTTTCATGAAGCCTGCAGGGGCGTTTGTCAATCCAAAGGGCATGACAACAAACTCATAGTGCCCATATCTTGATCTGAATGCTGTCTTTCGGATGACCTCTTCAGCAATCGGAATCTGATGATATCCCGAATCCAGATCAATCTTTGAGAACCAAGTAGCTCCTCGGAGTTGTTCCAATAACTCGTCTATCCTTGGGAGAGGGTGCTTGTTCTTTACTGTAACTCGGTTTAATCCACGGTAGTCAATGCAGAGTCTGAAACTACCATCTTTCTTCTTTACGAACAGGACTGGTGCGCCCCAAGGTGAGCTGCTTGGACGCACAAACCCTTTCTCCATCAATTCACTCTGTTGCTTCTTTAGCTCTGACATTTCGGCTGGAGCCATCCGGTATGGAGCTTTGGAGATTGGAGTTGTACCAGGTTCAAGCTCAATCGTGAAAGGATCAGAACGGTCTGGTGGTAGTCCTGTCAAGGACGCGAACACGTCATCATACTCCTTTACAATGGGTATCACTCCAAGCTCAGCATCCGGTCCAACTTCCACAGTAGTGATTGCAGCCAAGTAGGCTTCGCATCCCTTTTTTAACATCCGTTCTGCTTGGAGTGATGAAATGATCAAGCTCCCATTTGTTGGCTTTATCCCTTGATAAACCAGTTTTCCACTGCCGGTCTCAAACTGAACTCGGCCTCGATGACAGTCCAGATGTGCCTTGTACTTCCCCAGCCAATCCATTCCAAGGATCACATCAAAAGACTTCATTGGGCAAATTATAACATCGGCTGGCATGTTCACTTCACCGACCATCACAGAGACGTTTCGGATCTTTCCCATAGTGTACATGACTTGACCACCAGCCGCTCGAACCAGTCCTACTTCCCCTTCTGGTTCTTTCTGAAATTCTCCTATTCCGACCATCCCGGGTTGCACAAAGCAGTGAGATGCACTGGAATCAAACAGAACATGGGTTGCCACTCCGCCCATGACTAAGGTCCCTACAGGTTCACTCGGAAACTAAGGACCTATTCTACAAACAACCAATTTCACACAGAAATTCTTAAGGTAAAGGTGAGAGATAGGATGACTCACCAGTGATCGGACGAGAAGTGCTTGGGTCCATGGGTTCATCCCCGATTATGTACACCCGTGGCATGATGGCCTGCCTCTTCGCAGCTGGCTGAGTTCCATAACTAGCACGCTTCCCAGCTAGCTGTTCATCCTTAGGACACTGGTTCTTGACGTGCCCCGCTTCACCACAGTTGTAGCACACCCGTTCCCCAGCACTCTTTCCTTGGATTTTTGGCCTCAGATCTTCCTCAGGGCAGTCACGGACCTTGTGCTCCATACTACCAAAACGGTGACAACCTCCCAAGGCAGTACGGCATGGTCCAGCATGCATTTTCCCACAAGTCGGGCACACAGTGCGGTTTTCTGTATACCCTTTGCTGGATGGACCAGTCTTCACCATCTTTTAATTCTTCACCGCATGCTTACTAGACTGTTCATGCGGTCCAGAGCCAAAGGCTTTAGTTTCTTCAATGATCCCAGCTTCCTGTTCTGCGGCCTTTTCAACCAGCTCGGCCACGGTAACATAGCTGTGAATCTTACAACGAGTTCGAAGGTCAACCCTAAGACCACGCATAAACTTTTGGACTAAGGAGCCCTCAGTCTCTCCTTCACGTCCAGCATACTTCTTGAGGCTGTTGAACTCAGCTTCATACTCACGTACGGACTTAGTTCCTTGTTCCAGTTTGAGGAAAGCTCCTTCAAGCCGATCAAAGGCCTCCTCTGAAAAGTACTTCTCACGGAAAGCAGCCTTGAAATTGGCCCATCTGAAATAGTTGGCACCAATCCAAGCTTCCACTCCTTGCCACCAGATGTGTGCATCACCATCAAGGTAGTGGACAGCAATGTCCTTGTAGGCAACGGGACAACGGATAAAGTTAAAGTTGCGCTCTATCCTATCAATCTATTGATCTGCTTCCACTGGTTTGGAACCACCCAAAAAGAACTTCGTTCCCAGCTTTTGCATGTGTTCCATCACTTTCAAGTAGGACGGATTCCTTGCAACTGGTACTTCTTCCTCCTCTTCACCACTTGCTCAACTTCTTCCACAACAGGTGGATTCACTGGTGGTACTGCGACCCCAGGAAGTCTTGCCAAGACTTGGGCTAGCATAGCCAGAATGGCTTCAATTCCAACAGGAGCCGCACCAGCAGCTGCATTCACATTTGCTGCATTAGCAGCATTCTCAACTTCCTCATTCCTAACATTTCGGGCAGCATTGTTTCCGGATGATTCACCAGTCTCACCCACGTTTCTCCTTGCGTTTCGGTTACTCTTTGCCATCTGCAATCAGTTCACAGGTAAGTTAGTCAAAACTAACTTAAGTTCAATCAGAACACAGAGTATACCGCGACACATCAGGCTTGGAAGGATGGATTTAACCCACTACCCACTATACTTAAGACTGTCCTAGAACCGAACTCCGCTCTGATACCACTTGAAGGGACCCGACCCATTTTTTCGTACCATCAGTACGAGTCTGAACCAACTTCCTCGATTAGACTTGGGCCAGTTTCCAACTTTTCTTACTTAGAATTATTTTAGCATTTTCAGTTCGTTTTCAGACCAGTCAACAAGCATAATAAAGATTTAGATAGATAAACGGAGGTTCGAGTTAACAAGTGAGTTTGCTAATAAGCTATTACAAGTTCAACTCATCCTATATCTACCCAAATCCACCATCCTTCCTTCCTGCCTTGGTCCCGCGGTCAAGCTATGTCGTTACCCTTTCGGGTCTGATCCTGATCTGCATCCAAACAAAGGAGGAATATGCAACATAATGCTTAGTGAGAGAAGTCATCCCGTCCCACTTAGCCAAAGTAAAGCAATCGAGTATATACAGTCAGTCAAATAATCGGACATGCTTATCATCCAGTCAGTTACTTGATCGACATAACCGATCCAAGCCAAAGTGCCATCAAATCAATCAAGCCCTAACAGGCCATAAACGGCTCTAGGCACATGATCTGATCCAGATGCATCGATGGAAGGATCCGGTTACACGATTCAAGCCAGAACAAGCAGATAATTCGAATTAGACAAGCAATCAGTACACAGAACAACTCCTATCAATTAGACTACGATTCAGTACTTAGACTACGGTCGTGCACTCACCTTTGTCTTTAGAGTCGGTATGATACGGTTTGATTCGGCCTTTCTGACACCTCTCGCGCAGTTCTTCTCGGACTTACGAACACTCGAACAGTCGGAATCACCCAACAGACGAACGTACTGGACTCGGAAATGATCGATCCGGCCAAAACTCAAAGTTTCCCATTCAATCGCAATTTAATCTCTCTGAGTTTTCTCTCTGGATGCCTTAGAGTTTTCGTGAAGAAAAATGGCGAAAACTCGCTTAAGGAGACGATTAAATGAGCAGTTGGGCAGTTTTCACCCGCGGAACCGCCCAAGTAACCGTTTTGACGGTTTTCCCCTTCGGCCAAATGTGATAACCGCTTCCCCGCGCTCTTTTGCCTTCCCAGCGAGACTTTTTGCTCTTCCTCTCGATAACTACTCCCGCCAAAAATTACTTAGGTGAAAATCAAGCTACAGTGGACTATCCCACCCGACAAGCCCAACCGCTTTGTCCTAATCGGACCAATCATGTCTGAAATCCGACCAACTTTGTCCGAACCGACCAAACTTGTCTGAATCAGACCGTTACTACTCGAATCAGCTCAACCAGCTCAGTCCGGACATTCCCAACCATTTTGTCTGATTTCCGACAATCGCTGTCCAGCCGACCAGCTCAACTGTCCTGTCCGAATCCGACAACACTTGTCCGGATCCGACCATTGCTGTCCGAAAATTCCGCTTTGTCTGAATATTTTCTTGAGCTGTCCGAACACTTCACAAAATCACAAATAGAACTACTTAGCCATAATCCGAGCGTAAGAACGACTGACCGAGCTTTGTTTGGCTCCAAAACAGATTCGATCCTAGCTTTATCCAGACTATGGGTTCACTCCATCCACTACTTGGACATCGATCCATCTCATATCCACCCATGGAAAGTCCATTCAGCTTTGGCCAGCTCTTTCTAGCATCATCCAACCCATCCAGTAAGTCTCACAGTCCGATCAGACAGTCCTTGGATCGTCCCAGCTTCGATCCTCGAAACACGGGTGTTACACTTACCCCACGGCCTTATCCAAGGGTCCGCCAGGCCCTAGCCTCCATGGCTGGACCACCCAGCCTGCCCGGACCCGAACCAACTCCCCAATACCCGAACACTCCGTCCAGCTGAGTTGAGATGATCACCAGCTAGTCCAGCTGAGGGAGCTGGTAGCTCAGCTGAATGAGCTGACTTAAATAGGGCTGAGCTAGACTGAGCTTGGTCGAACTACGTTTACTGGTCCAGCTAGTCGTTTACTTCGTCCAGCTGCCAAAACACTTATCTAGCTCCTTTAACTCGTTTCTTTCCCTTTCATTTGGTTAAGTCCTTATATACTTAACCCCATCCTGACCATGGAACGCCTGCCACTTGATCAAAGTGATCTTCAGCTCGTTTCCTCGAACCATGGTCAGTCACATGATCCTTATTCAGGATTGGGGATGCTACATGCCCAGCAGTACCAGAAGCAAAAAGAACAAGGAATTACTCTTCTTAGACCTATTTGCAATCAAACAATCCATTCGCAAACAGACGCGACTAGCATCGATAGACAGTAGCATTCAACCGCCGATCGACGCTCATTCTCCAACATCTATCGACAGTACACATACGGCTTCGATCGACGGGAGTTCACGAATGATGGTTGTGACTTTAGTTGTGGTTCAAGATGAGAGAGGAAACATATATGACCTTGAAGGTCATCTGTGTAATGCAACACTTCAGAGAATTGAAGAACATGGAGCTGTAATCCCTGAACCTGAAGCTGCCACCCAAGCTGCTCAAAGGACACTGGCAGACTACAATCGTCCATACTAGTTCTATGTTAATATATCCGCTATTCGTCCTTCAGCTTTGCAGAGGAATGATTTTGAGATCAAACCATCCTTCTTCGCACTTTTGGCGCAGACACCCTGCCATGGATTGCGACATGAGCACCTGATGGATCATCTGAAGCGATTTTAGGATCTAGTAATTGCTATCAAGGCCAATGGAGTCCCTGAGGACTATATATTCTGCAAGCTCTTCAAGTACTCACTTTCTGGAGATGCTTCGCATTGGCTTAAGCAACTACCACCAGGATCTCTTACATCTTGTATAGACATAAAAATGCATTCCTGCGCAATTTCTTTGATGATGTGCTAGCAGAAGACTTGAGGAGCAGGATCGCTACATTCACATAGAAGCCTGGGAAATCATTCAGAAGCTTTTGGTTCAGATTCAAGTCCTACCACAGAAACTGCCCTCACCACAGTTTCAATGAAGTGCAGCTACTTAGCACTTTCTTCAGAGGTATTAATCTGAAGTACCAGATGGCTTTAGACACACCTAGTGAAGGAAAATTCAGCACTAGGAGTCCAGAAGAAGTAACAAGGCTTATTGAAAACTTAGTGTCTAGCAATAGCACCAAGAACACTAACTATGAGAGGAAGAAATCATCTCCATCTTTGAGCAGGGAGCAGATAGATGAAGTCAAGGAAAATTGGATAGTGTTCAGAAATTTCTCAAAAAGCAAGAAGTGAAATGTCTGGAAGAAGAAGACGAGGAAGAGGACGTGAATTTTGTTGGTGGAAACAGTTATTAGAGACCAGGAAATCCAGGCTACAACAGAAATTCCTATGGTGGCATTAGGAGTAACTACAATCAGAATTCGCAGAAACAGAAGCCTCAAGAGAGAAAATTGGAAGCTATGGTTGATAGGATATTGGAGAAGCAGCATCAGATGACTGTGAACTTCAATGGGAAGATAGATTTGTTGTACACCAACGTCAACACCAAGTTTGAGAACCTCAACACTCATGTCAAGAAGTTGGAGAATCAAGTGGTCCAAAAAAGTGAAGCCATTCAGAGACATGAGGCCTTGATTTATAAGGAGAAAGGGGAAGCTAGTCATACGCACCACGTCAATGCATTGATAGATGAAGACTTTTGGCAAGAAGTAAAGAGAGAACAGCTGCAAGAAGAAGATTTTCATGTAGAAAATGCCATGTCTTTTGGCACTTCGCATTGGTGTCGATTGACACCAGAGCCGGACCGTTGATCGACGGAACCAGCAGAATCGGTTGCCTCGTATGAATCTGCCAACGTTGATCGATGTCGAGAAGCAAGTGTCGATCGACAGTCCCCAACAACATAACCGATTCGGTTACCAAGTCTGAGTGCCAGCCTTTTTGTCAGACCTTCGAGGATGGAGAATCAGGAACAAAATGCCAATACAACTGATCCCATAACAACAGAAAGACACTCCAGAAGGAAGCAGGAGATTCCCAAACATCTTCCCAGAGAAGTAATTGACAAAGAGATGGATGGCTTTGCCAAAAGAGTTTTTAAAATTCCCTTAGATACTCAGGTTTATGAAGCATTTATACTTATAGATTATGGATGTTTTTTAGGGTATCTAAGAAAACAGAAAAGAACATAGAGGGCATGTTCAATGACCTTAGAAAGAGAATGAAGCAGAGGACTACTCTCAAGAAAAAAAGTGACCATGGTAACTTTTTGATCCCATGTTTTGTCAAAGGTCACAAGTATCCTAACGCCCTCTGCGATACTGGATCAGCCGTTAGCATCATTCCTAGAGTGATGGCAGAGAAGCTAAGGCTGAAAGTGGAGCTTTCTAGTGATTCATTCACCTTTGTGGATTCCTCCAAATTAAATTCAGGAGGGATAGCCAGAGACGTCCCAGTGCAGATTTGCAATGCCTTAGTTCCAATAGACTTCCATGTGATGGATATAAATATTGATTGGAACTCTTCCTTACACCTTGGAAGAGCCTTCATGGCAACAGTGGGAGCTATTTGTGACATGAAGACAAACAGGTTGTATCTATCCTTGATTGATCCATACACTTTCTATGAACCTGTTAAAGTCAAGAACAAGGCTACTAAGATAGAATTGGGTGATGATCTAGGTTTGATTGCTACATGCTTCTACAAATACGATCAAGACGATGAGCCTGCGGACACAACATCGATCGACACCCAACCCTTGGCATTTGTCAACTGTCCCTTCAACCAGAACCAGCACGGATCCCACCCTGTGGCATCGATCGATACTCACTATCCACCATTGGCTGGTCGACGATTATGCCATATATCATAACGACAAAGACAGTCAAGAAGAGATTGTCCACATAGGGCAACAATATCGGTAGAGGATGCGAGAACCTAACAACAAGAGTACAATGATTCTTACCTTGAAGAAGAACCAGTCGAGTACCATTCCTTTGCACTCGAAGAGACTGGAAATTTTAGGGGATCCTATGGAAGCTGGAATAAAGCATCGATCGAAGGTGACTCTCTACCGTCGATCAACGACAACCCGACATGATACGATGACAATTATGGCTACTTCAGACCAGATGAGTTTGCAATCATGAGAGATCCAGATGGATATGCACGGGTAGTGGATGGAAGGATTCACAATGTGTCCAAGGACAATATCGCAGACATACTAGCTATGGCCAACGGATCAGTGAATCTCTTCAGAAATCAAACATCGGGTGAGGCAGTCAGTTCAGTATCGCTCGACGGCAACAGTTGGCCATCGATCGACAGTCACAATGCAGCATCTGGGCAGAGACTGGGAACAGAGGAGCTCTTACAAGACAATCTTGATGGATTTTACCTTTCTCAGAACTTGATGAGGGATAGTATCAACCAGAGTTTGTAGAATATTACAGAGCCCACATATGCCAGACTTAACATCCTGACAGGACGCAATTCAAACACTTGAAGAAAAGATGAGCAGATTTGCATTAGCTCAGAGGAAGATGGAAAATCATCAAGCCAAAGCAGATGAGGCTGTAAGAGGTTTTATCAGTGCATGGTTTAGGACGAGTAGGGACTATGTGGATACTTGCTTTCCACATTGGTTTTATGACTTACCTTCCTAGTCTAGAAATCAAAACGTCGAGCTTAAGACAATAACCAAGCGCTGAGTGGGAGGCAACCCACTGTATAGTAAGTTTTTATTTGATTTTTCACTATCTAGTTACCAATTATGGTTTTTATCTACTTACTTTAAGTTTTCAAAGGAGGAGTAAAAAAGTTTGAAACAACCATCGGTCGACACCACCACCTAACCATCAGTCGACGGCTTAAATGGTTTACCACCGGTCGACATCCACCAATCACCATCGATTCAACACTCCTTACGGAGTTTGGTAACCTCGACTTTCTCTCAAAATTTTATTTATGCTTTAGTTTTGATTAACCAATCCCGACGAGATATCACTGGCGAAGGTGTTATTCAAGTCTGGGGGAGGTTCGCTGATACTTTTATCAATTTTGAGCTTTTTATCTATTAAGTTTTTCAAATTGTTTTTATAGAGTCAAGAAGGGGATTATGGTCAGAACTTATTTATTGACTAACCATACTTTAGTACCATTCTTAGACATGTTGATTGCATGGATTACTAGAGATGCCAAACTAGATCATCCTGCCATTAGATCACAATTACTAAAAAAGTCTGAAGGAACCAAAGCTGATCTCTAACCTAATATTGACTAATTTGCTTGCTTTGGCGCTTGGTATACATCGTCTCGGATTCCTTCTGTAAGTCTGTAAGGTACTAGTCTGTTATTTCTGATTTGCTTTCTCTCTTTCTCTTCAGGATCTATAATAGAAAAGATTGAGATGTTTTCCTGAGATTCAGAGGGGGTAGGCACATTACCGATGACCCCCATTATTCTAATTCAAAGGAATGATCACACATCGTTGGAAGCGAAGGGTAGGTACATTACCGATGACCCCATTATTCTCCTACAACTTTGTATAAAAATATAGATATCAAAAATGAGATGGAAAGATGGACTGTAGCAGCATCATTGTCCATTGAATTTGACATTTAAAAGATTCTGAGAAAAAGGAAAGAAATGGATCAGGAAAGGCTTTATACCTATACATGCAGGTTTCCAGGAGTTGATTCCGTGTGTCCTTTGATCGATACTCCCAAGGTAAAGCCTGCATTTTGTTTTTATGCAAAGAAATGAGATCAGTAAAGGAATGAGTCAGATTAGTATTTGTTGAGTTGCTGATAGAATGGATTTGGTTGCTATACTAGGATAAGGCATATAGAGTTTCTCTTCGATGTGTTTACGATAAAGTAAGGTGATAGTCATGCTTATGTATTATGTGAGTCCTCGCTTTCAAACCTCTTTCATAGGTTACCTTTGTTTTACATGAGGACAAGCAAAAGGTTAAGTTTGTGGGAGTTGATATATCTTGTTATTTACCAGTTTAAGACTATCATTTGGACCCTACTTCGAGTTTGTTATGTATGTCCATACTGTGTTTTGGAGTCTTTTCATGTCAAGCCATGTTTTGGAGCATTATGGAGATAATGGAGCTTGTAAGAGAATTTAGAGAATATATCCAGTAGCTGTTCACAATCAGCTAATTCAGATTCGTGGTCAAGCGTGACCATCAATCGACGGTGCACACTTTCTGTCGATCGGCGGTCTACTCGCAGAGTCATTGGGCGACTTCAAGCCCAAGTCAAGACAAATTACAAGAATGCCCATGAATGAGTTTTGACCTATTTTTTAAGGGTCTTGCCAATGTTTAGGCAAGGAGAGAGAGAGAGATTTCATAGCCAAGTATTATTTACAGCTTTTAGTTTTCTTAGTAGTTTTTTGGAGAAGATCTTAACTTTTTCGGAGATTTGTATTAGAACCCCATTATCTATTCTATGCATTATATTATTCAGCTTATCATGCTTTCAATGATTATGTCTGAGTAATTCTCTTGTTAGATTTAGGGCTTATTATGGCACTGATAATTTGCCCAAAAATTGGATTGCTAGGATGAAGAGATATCCATCTTTGAAATTGTGGACAACTAAAAGAGTAGGTTTTTGCCAGAATTAATTCCATTTTGTTAGATACATGCGAGAGCTGGTTTAATTAACCTAGCGGACAAACTTCCTATCCGGTAACAATTAATCAACACTCAGCCTTAGCCGTTGATCGAAACTCGGCCTTAGCCGTCGATCGACGGTCGACTCCTCTAATCGCTTTGTTTTGGTCGTTCTGTTGCTCGATTGGACTTCCTGACAACTTCTCGTCCAAACCTTTGAATTTATACAAGGTTCTAGTTGTGGTTTCCCGCACTTTTTATTTTCTCTTTTAGAAAACAAATGTATTCGGGAATTTTCAGACATTGATTCCGTCGTGACTGATTTTGACCCCAAAAGTTAGCCCCCAGCTCGTTAGAATCGTGAAGTTCTTGCGAGCTGTTAGACAAGTTAGGTGAGTTAGGCTGCATTAATGGTTGAAAGTCCGAAGGTGAACAGTGAGTTTTCTTGCCAATAAGTATGTGGAGTACGTTTTCAAATTCTTAACTTGCTTCATTCCACAAGAACTTCTCTTCAGGTAGAAAAATCTTTCCCTCCATTTCTGTTTTTTATCATTCTTGATCATGTCTTCATCCCAGAGAGCTTCTTCCAAGTCTTTGCCTTCTTGCTTCGACCCCGATAGTCTTCGTGCCTAGGATGGTGAAGTTGCCACGAAAGTCGAATTTGTGGCACACTCTGTTTATCCTGCGGAAGCCGGTGCGTATTGGTTGCCTACATGCGATTAAAAGACTCCTCTACATGAGTCGTGGTATCCTCCCCCAGTCCGTGCCAAAAAAAAACCCTGGTTGTCCGAGTTACCGTTGTCCTTTGTACCTCGACATCATCCGACATTTCTGCTTTGTCTCAGACTCGCCATAATTTCAACTTCCAAGGGTGGAGAACGTGCAGATGCTCCTCTGGATGGTTACTTCACATGTTACGGCGTTTTTCTGCGTCGTTGCCGTTTGTGGTTTCCCATCCCAGTGGTAATTGTTCAAGTCTTGGATCAGTTTGGAGTGTCAAAAAGCCAGATCTCTCATACCAGTTTGCAACATCTTATCGGAATTTTGATTCTGAGCTACGAGCGTGAAATGACTCTCGATGCTGATTATTTCAAGGCTTTGCTGAAGCCAGTGGGGTCGAAAAAAACGCTCAGATGTAATTTGAGCCCCCGAGGAACGATATGTGCGATAATCAAGGCCTTTGCTTTGAATCCGCATGAATATCGAAAGAGCTATTTTTCGTATGCATAGAGAGTGCATACGTCGAGGAGAGCTGCATTCCCATTTTTAGGAATAGATGGGGCTAAATGGGTATCTTGATTAGATATTTGTTGGTGTTCTCATTTTGAAGATATATAACCTCGCACTTACTGTCTTTGTTTTGCAGTTAGTAATCCTCTGCCCCCGTTTCCTTAGGACTTGCCTATCGTCAGGGATCTTCTTTGGGGCGGTCCGTATTTTTGGGGCCACTTTTCTCCGAGACGAGTTTGACTTGCTGTGGTGTATCATTATTCCCGACTCCAGCCTGGTTTGTTAGTTGGAGAAGAAGGTATTTTTTGTATGCATAGAGAGTGCATACGTCAAGGAGAGCTGCATTCCCATTTTTAGGAATAGATGGCGGTAAAAGGGTATCTTGCTTAGATATTTGTTGGTGTTTTCATTTTGAAGATATCTAACCTCGCACTTACTCTCTTTGTTTTGCAGTTCCTAATCCTCTGCCCCCGTTTCCTTAGGACTTGCATATCGTTAAGGATCTTCTTTGGGGCGATCCGTATTTTTGGGGGCATTTTTCTCTGAGACGAGTTCGTCTTGCTGTGGTGTATCATCATTCCCGACTCCAGCCTGGTTTGTCAGCTGGAGAAGAATCTGAGAAGAGCATGGACGACTTTGTTCCTTTCGAAATTCTGAGGGAGAGGTCAAGATCTCCTAAGGACAAACACGTTTTTGGGACCAGGGATGGCGATGCCGTCGACGAGCTGGAGTTTCCCTCGGAAAAAGTGTTCCGTGTTTTGTTATGGCCAAGCTAGTGGAAGTGGCGCTGATCGGGTTAACCCACCGGAGTTCGATATTCTTGGCCTTGATCTTGACAACTTCTTGACTTCGGGATGCCCACGACTGAGAGAGAGCCCATTGAGTTGCCACAGTTTGCAAAAGCGTCGAGGATGCTCAACGGGGTTAGTCCTTGCTTCTGGACGTTTTTTGTTTTTTGCCAGACTTTTTGCTAACTCTAAAATTTTGCAGGGTCTCCTTATCTTGAACGAGGCTCTCAATGTGAGTCGCTCAAAGGCACGCACAGATAGGTTCAAGGCCAAGACGGCCGAGTGAATTCGAGGACGAATGCATTCCAAGTGGGGGTGAGTTGTAACACCCATGTTCTGCAGTCTAAGCTGGAACAGTCCAAGGACCTGTTTTAGCTAGACTGATCAGATGAGCCAGTCAGTCTTGGACTTGTGATATGGATAGAATTGGTTGGATTGAGACGATATTGTCGGGTCTAGTCAGAGCGGTTGGGCTTGTCGGACAAAATTGGTCGGATTTGGACAAGACGAACGAACGTGTCAACCGAGAGTAGTTAGTCAATGTATGGGCTGACTGATATACGTTTTAGTGGGAACAATTGCTGAGCCAAACGTACACGATAGGCCAAGAAAAATGGTTTGAACAATTATTTGGTGGTTACTGGATCAGTTATTAATTACCTAAGCGGTTACTGGAGCAGTTACTAAACTGCTTAACCGACCATAAGCAATTATCATAGGGATTAACTGTCAAGCTATGGTTCTGGACTGGAAAATGAGAAACCAATACTGGACGATTAAGCGAAGATAAAGGGAACATTTCCAGAACGGTTGTGGACATGACCTAAACCACTTAAAACTGTCACTTGGTAGTTGGGCAGACTGAAAGAAACTGTTGTGGGCAATTATTGACTTGTAGGTGGGAGAGCAGTTAGTGGCAGAAGGAAACCGCCCATCTGATCACATTAAGTGGGATTTTCGTGTGGGAAGTGGGGGATGGTTGTTTTCTGGAACAGAGAGACAGAAACACCAAGAAAGACAGTTGTATGGGGGCCTGCGTGATGGATTGCCATCGAAGACTAGAATGGGAGTGGTTACGATCAGCACTTGTGAGTCAGAGAGTGACCACGAGGTAGATAGGATCGAAACTCACTGAAAGAAAACATCAATTTAGTAACTACATTTGAAACTACAATCAGTAGTTGCAAACGTTTGTGACTAATTCAAATAAAATTGCAACTACTAAGCGACTATGCAAAGTTGGTCGTAAGCTAGTCGCAGTTTTGTGACCAAAATTTGAGGTAGTAATTTGGTTGCTTATTTTAGACTTATTTGTGACTCGATTGCAACTAAATAGTGTAATAGCAAAATACTGATAAAAACAACGAAGCATTTGTAACTAAAACTATTGTTGCAATTAAGTAGTTACAAAGCCGTAGTTAATATAATTTAAATAGTGACTACAATACTGCAACTTTTTGTGACTCTAATAAAAAAGAGTTATATTTTAGTGGCTAATTTTTGGTTTGCAGACTTATATTCCACACGAAATTAGTAGGTGTATTGTGATTGTAACCATTTTGCGACTATATGTTGAGATAAGCTTAAAGAATAAGGGAATTTAAAGAGCAAGAAACTAACCTAATCCTATTTGTAACTGGATTTTGTGTTTTATATTACTCTTAGGATTAGGAAATAATGAGCTCTATATAAGAGCATGTCAACGAATGACATCATGTGTGAGTTGTGTGATAGCTTTAGGTTTTGAGTTATTTTTCTAAAGCACTGTTTTCGATTGATTGAATAAGAGAAAGACTTCTTATTATAAAGATTGAGATTCAATAATTGGTATCAGAGCGCTAAGCATTCTTATTCGAAATAACAATCAAGACACGAATTCATAAGCTCGTCTATTCAAGAAAGAGACCACGATCGCAAACCATGGGAGACGTCAAGTTAGACACTGCAGCAACAAAAGATGTCGGACCTACATCAATCAAACTACTGATGTTGAATTCTTCAAATTACACCGTTTGGTCTATGAGAATGAAGATTCAGTATAAGTCAGCAAAGTTTGGGAAACTATTGATCCTGGAACTAAGGAAAAGGAGAAAAACAATATTGTAATCGCTCTCTTGTTTCAATCTATACCCGAAGCTCTTATCCTACAAGTTGGAGACCTAGAAACATCAAGAGCCGTATGGGATGCTACAAAAATAAGGCATGTTGGAGCTAAGAGAGTTAAGGAAGCTAGGTTACAGACTCTAATGGCAGAATTCGATAGACTCAAGATGAGAGATGGAGACAAAATCGATGTGTTTGTCGGGAAACTAACAAAGATATCATCTAAATCTGCCTCACTAGGAGAGATGATTGAAGAACCAAACTAGTAAAAAAATTCCTCAAGAGCTTACCGCGAAAGAAATATATTCATATTGTTGCTTCATTAGAGCAAGTTCTCGATTTGAATACAACAAGTTTTGAAGATATAGTCAGAAGATTAAAAGCATATGAAGAGAGGATTACCGAGGAAGAAGAAGAATCACATGACGACCAGAGTAAACTTCTGTACGTAAACACTGACTCATTGATTGCTGAGGGTTACAGGAGAGGACGAGGACGGGGCGGTCGTAATCCTTGTAGAGGAAGAGGCCGTGGCCGTCAAAATTCGTTCTATGCTCAAATAGATGCGTATAGACAAAGGTTGAACGGAGATACAGCCCATATTACTTGCTTCCGCTGTGACAAACTTGGTCATTACGCATCAGAATGTCAGGATAAACAACTTAACTACAGGAGACTGTCGAAAATAAAGAAGACGATACACATGAAGCAGACGAGTTGATGATGAACGAAGTAGTTTACTTGAATGAGAAGAAAGTAAATCCTAGCACTTTTGAGGCAGATTTGGATACAGAAAATGTGTGGTATCTTGATAACGGTGCAAGTAATCATATGAGCGGAAACCGATTATTCTTCTATGACCTTGATGAGACAGTTACGGGGAAGGTAAGATTCGGAGATGACTCTCAGATTAACATCAAAGGAAAAGGGTCAGTACGATTTGTGTTCAAGAATAAAGGAAAGAAAGTCTTAAGTAATGTCTATTATATCCCTGGTCTAAGAAGTAACATCATTAGCTTAGGACAAGCTACTGAGGTTGGCTGCGAGGTTCGTATGAAGAACGATACTTTGTTTTTGTTTGATAAAAATGGGGAGCTGATGGTTTGGACCAAATGATCTAAAAATCGACTATACAAAGTTATACTCGAAGCTGATGTTACTCGATGCCTGCAAATATCATCGCCGAATGTCTCCTCTCTGTGGCATGCTAGGTTAGGGCACGTAAACACAAATACAATGAAGATGGTGGTAAATAAGGATCTGGTCGTTGGTATTCCTAGTATTACGGTTACTAATGAGTCATGTGTGCCTTGCTTGTTAGGCAAGCAAGCTAGGAAACCATTCCCAAAAGCGACGTTATACCGTGCATCTAGCCCACTTGAGCTCGTTCACGGTGATCTCTGCGGTCCTATCTCACCACCAACACCGGCTCAAAAGAAGTATGTATTTGTACTCATAGACAATCATACTCGATATATGTGGACAGTACTATGAAAGGATAAGAGTGAAGCTTTTGATAAATTTAAACGATTCAAGACACTTGCCGAACAAGAAACAAGAAGCAAGATCAAAACCCTGTGTACTGACAGAGGAGGAGAATTCTTATCTCATGAGTTTCAGGCTTACTGCGAACATAACAGTATCAAAAGACATCTAACAGCTCCATACTCTCCTCAACAGAATGGAGTTGTAGAGAGAAGAAACCGTACACTTCTTGAGATGACGCGAAGCTTACTGAAACATATGCATATCCCAAACATCTTATGGGGCGAAGCAGTGAGGCATTCCACATATCTAATTAATTGAATTGCAACACGGTCTCTTGATGGTCTGACTCCATACGAAGCATTACGATCTCAAAAGCTTAATCTTGCACACTTGAAATTTTTTGGTTGTGTTTGTTATGCAAGAACAGAGTCAGCTGGGAGACGTAAAATTGATGATAGATCAAGAGTTCTAGTCCATTTAGGAACAGAGCCAGAATCTAAGGCGTATCGATTTTTTGATCCAGTTGCCAAACGGATCATAGTGAGTCGTGACATTGTTTTTGATGAAGAACGAGAATGGAGATGGAATGAAACAGAGGAAACATAGCACACTAACTCCGGAGACTTCATGGTTGCATTACGACCTATTACTGAAGATGGAGATGCAGGGGAAACACAAGACGAAGAAGAGGAAACAAATCATAATGATGGTGAACAAGATGAGGACGATGAAGAACAACACGAGCACATACAACTATTACAAAGGTCCAGTAGGGTAAGTACAATTCCATTATACCTTGATGACTATGTACTACTAGCCGGACTGGAATGTGAACGATTGCTACTAGCATTAAACGATGAGCCATGGTGTTATAACGAGGCTAAGGAGTTGGACGTGTGGATAGAAGCTTGTAAAGACGAGATTTTCTCAATAGATAGAACAATACATGGATTCTTATGGAACTCCCTGCTGGAGTGAAACCCATTGGACTTAAATGGGTGTTCAAAATCAAACGAAATGCGGATGGGAGTATCAATAAGTACAAAGCGCGCTTAGTTGCTAAAGGATATGAGCAAAAACATGGAGTTGATTACGATGAGGTATTTGCACCTGTGGCTCGTATTGAAACGATAAGCTTAATTATTGCATTGGCAGCTTCTAAAGGATGGGAAATTCACCATCTCGATGTTAAGACTGTGTTCCTGCATGGCGATTTGAAAGAAGATGTATTCGTAGTACAACCTGAAGGTTTTCTCGTTAAAGGTCAAGAAAACAAAGTTTACAAGATGAAAAAGGCTCTATACGGTTTACGACAAGCACCAAGAGCTTGGAATGTTAAGTTAAATCAGATTTTACGAGGACTCAACTTCACGAGGTGTACAAAGGAGCCTTCACTTTATAGAAAAAAATAAAATGATGAACTTCTTGTTGTAGTAGTTTATGTAGATGACTTACTCGTTACTGGTACATCACTTAAACTAATACACGGATTCAAAAAGAAGATGGCTAATAAGTTTGAGATGAGTGACCTTGGCTTGTTAACATACTACTTGGGGTTTGAAGTTTATAAAAACAACGGCATCATTTTGAAACAAGATAGCTACGCAAGAAAGATACTTGAGGAGACAGGGATGAACTCATGCAAATCGCACACATGTGCTGATGGAACAGAATGCTAAACTCTCAAGATCACCCGATGATAAGGACATAGACGAAACCGAGAATAGGCGGAGTATTGGTTGCCTCCATTACTTAGTACACACCCGGCCAGATCTATCATTTAGTTTTGGAGTCCTTAGCCGGTATATGCAGGAACCTAAAGAGTGTCACGGAGCAGCATTAAAACAAGTGTTGCGATATTTACGTGGAACTTGTGCCTTCGGACTCAAGTATTCGCGAATGGCTAGTCTAAGACTGGAAGGATACAGTTTTTGTTCATATAATGTCGATATGGATGATGGTAAAAGCACAACTGGTCATATTTTCTATCTTGGAGAAAGTCCTATAACTTGGTGTACGACGAAACAAGAGATTGTACCATTGTCTAGTTGTGAAGCCGAATTTATGGCTGCAACTGAAACAGCAAAGGAAGCCATTTGGCTTCAAGAATTACTCAGTGAGGTTTTCAATGAAACTTGTAACCGAGTGATCATTAGAGTCGACAACGAGTCTGCGATTGCGCTCACAAAAAAAACCATGTATTTCATGGTCAAAGCAAACACATCCATATAAGATTTCATTTCATTCGAGAGTGTGTCGAAAAGGAACTAGTGGAAGTTGAGCAAGTCCCGGAAAATGAACAAAGAACGGATATTCTAACCAAATTACTTGGAAGAATAAAGTTTACGGAAATGAGAAGTCTCATTGGAGTTCAAGACGTATGTGAAGTTGACTTTAAGATTAAGGAGGAGAATGCTGAGATAAGCTAGAAGAATAAGGAAACTTAAAGAGCAAGAAACTAACCTAATCCTATTTGTAACTGGAATTTGTGTTTTATATTACTTTTAGGATTAGGAAATAATGAGCTCTATATAAGGGCATGTCAACCAATGACATCACGTTTGAGTTGTGTGATAGCTTTAGTTTTTGAGTTATTTTTCTAAAGCATTGTTTTCGATTGATTGAATAAGAGAAAGACTTCTTATTATAAAGATTGAGATTCAATACTATAAACACAGAGTAGTAACACATTAGTGGTAAGTTTTCATTTGTTTCTTACAAGAACTTATTCGAGGAAAATAGTTCAATTGGTATGTATAATTTAACAATCAAAAACAATCACTTCTCATGTTCAACGGTAACAGAAAATGAGTTGTATTATCTGCTACATATTAATAAGTATAACTATTTTTTGAAACTCCACAAGGTAAATTAGTCACAAAGTAGCAAAAATTTTGTCATTACTTTGCCACTATAATCATGTTCTTAATAATTATCCAAAATACATTACTTCAAAACTGTTATACTATTATTATTAGTGAATAGTCGAAGAAACCCAAACAATGAGTATATCTTGTGTAAATTTGAGTCACTGATAAATTGTCTATATACTCACATCTTCACCAACCCTATAATACACATTTATATTATCATGCAATCATTTATTTTATGGTGTTTTAAGTTATCCTTCTTTAAAATATAACCATATCTTATTAACTATACATATAACTTATAATTTTAAGAAGGAAAGAAATGATATTTAGAGTTTAGCAAAGCATTAACTACTAATTTGGGACAGATGAACATAATTGAGTTGCAAATTAGTTCCAAATTGTAAAAACCTTTGTCACTATTTTTCCACGGCAATCATATGTGTTTAATTAGCTATCCAAATACATTATTTCCAAAATTATTTTGTTAGCAACCCAAACAATGTCTTTTTTCCTAATAAACCCAAAATGATTATATCTTGTAAAAGTTTGGTGTTTCAAAAAGAAAAAGAGTGTTTCAAAAAGAAATCCTGTATAAATTTGAAATTGATAAAACAGGACAAACTGAAATTTGTGCGCTTCTTTTTGCGGATTGTGCCTTCTAATAGTGCAAAGTGTGAGAATATTAACTATTTTTCTTTGTTGTTTATGATACTGATAGGCATGCTAGACCTATTAATCAAGTCAATGGTTAATTCAATTTCCTCGGCAACGGTGTCAAATTTGATATCAATCAAATTATCCTATGAAAAATTTCTTATCTCAAATAAGAGGTTCACTTGTATTACTTAGGGATCGAATCCACAGGGAGTGTGGACACACCATAGACTAGATGTGTTATGATTAAGCTATGCAGTAAATTATAAAGCAGTAAATAATAGTGATTGATTAAGTAGTTAGTTTGTAAACAATAAGCATAAATAGCTATACTTAGGATTTCAAGAAATAAAATTATGTTATATAGATGCTAAGGATATGTGATAAACCGTCGTAGAACTCGAATGTAATACTAAGATATCCTCGATGCGAGTCTAATCAGATGACTATATCTTTGTTCCAGATGTCGCATGTGTAAAAACAACGAGGGTTGATCGATACTATGGTATTAGTCTCGATCAATATTTCCTTAGGCAAACATTATCGTCATAATCAATATGTTCACTAGGTTAACTAGACCAGCCGTCGTATGTATCTAACAACCTAGCTCAGCAAAATTAATTCAAGTAATGAACCTACAGTTGTAGTTATCAGTATCCTAGGCTCATGGTTCTAGTTTGCCACTCTAAAATACAAGCAATAAGCACAATTCTGATGAAGGATCCTAGAAAATCACCCTAGAAATTCTATGTCTCAGCAATTCATATAAACCATAATATAATCCTAAGTCTAACAAGAGATTTACTCATACATGACTACACAAAGCATAATAAATATCTGAATATAATGCATCAACAAACAGAGTTAGAAAACTATAGTTTCAATAGAAATCTCTAAAGGAGTCTTGATATTCTCTCCAAAACTACAAAAAACCCTAGAATAATATGTTGTGGCGAAAAGAATAGAAATATTGTATGTTGCCTAAACAATGGTCAAACACATAAATACTAGGTATAAAGTCGGCGAGGAGTAATCTTGTAATTATGTGGAACTTTTGGGCTTGAGTCAGTCTTGACTTTAATTCAGCCATGTCTACTCGCTTTGTTGTTGATTGATTCCAAGAAGGTAGTGTCGATCAACACTTCTCCTGGATCTCTACTCTGACTTTTGATTTTTTTCAACAGCTACGAGTTTCCTCATCACAACGCTCCCCAAAATGCTTTATTTTCTCCACATTGCTCTAAAACATTCCTGGATCTGAAAACACTCTAAAATAGACTCCAAACATATATGGTAGACTCTAAAAAGCACATATACTATGGGTTAAAAATGGTAATATCCATAGTATATCATAGGATCTAGTACATAAATGTGCCTCTTAATTTGGCACGATTTCGATGTGGCTTGCAACATTGCAGAAGTGATGGTAATAGTTTAAAAGATATGTGGGACCCTGCATTTCCAAACTATTTCCACAGGTTCATTATATGTTTTCTTTGAGGGAAAGAAAATGATAAGTCTGAAGAGTTGATATATCATGGCTTATACCTATTTCTTGCCATGATATAAGTCCATTTTATAGTCTTTTATATGAATTTGGAGTCGCTTTAGATTATTTGCAGGTCTAGCTACTTACTGCACGTGATTGAAGTTTTTGGATTATTTTGGAACTTTGAGGAAATATCTCCTGAAAACTTGAAGTCAGAGTCTATTCTTACAAGAAGTGTCGGTCGATACTCATTTGCAATGTCGATCGACACCCCCACCTTTCCGCGAATTTGATGATGATTTAAGGAAATTACATGTTTTTCCCAGAAGTTTCAAGAATTCCACAACCAGTCCCTAGCCAATTATTAGACTATATATTAGGAAGGAAGATTTTGAACTCACTTTGTTTCTCTACTGTTTTTACTTTATCTTTCTGAACTCCCTTTGTTTCTCTACTCTTTTTACTTTATCTATGCAATTTATTTAGACTATTATTATGTTCTTTATGATAATGTCTAAGTAATTTTATTGTTAGATTTAGGATTCTTCAAAGGTTACTTAATGCTTTGCTGAATCATTATTATTGTTAAGGAAATCAATTGGTTCTTTATCTAGTTTATCTAAATGTTATGTTTAGGATTGGTCACTTTAAACTTAGATCTTAGGATATATGGCGCAAGCGAGAGCATAGTCTATTACTTGAATTAAACTTAGATGATCTAAGCAAATAGTTGCATACACGTGTTGGTTTATGTGGTTAGATAACATATGAAACATGTAAGTTAAAGCTTGTTTTAAGATAGTAGCAATTGACACTCAAAAGGTGGCGATCGACACTCACCGAGGATTCGCATACGAGAGTTGGAACCCTAGGTTTAGACATTAGATAGTCTGCGCAGTGAGAGTTGATTAATTATAACTTGAGTTTGAGTTCAAAAACGGTTCTATAATAAATCCATGAAAAATATTTAGGTTGCATTCCTATTGTACCTGAGAGTTCACCTAAGTCTATCTTCCCCTCACATTGATATCTTACAAACACTATATTTCTCTGTTTACTCATTCTATTATTAATTACCTTCTAGCTTTACTTCAAAAACAATAAATTTATTGTGTAATCTTAGAATCTATGTGAATTTGATCCTTAAGTACTACAACTGAACCTCTTATTGAAGAGAATAGCTTAAGGCTAATTTGAACATATCAGACAACAATAGTATCAGTCAACCAAACAGGACAGAAATCTTCGGTACCACTACCAACCACTACTATCACACCGCCACAAGAACCGAGTCATGGAGAGACATACCAACGTCAAACCAATCCGATACAACAGTATCCAAAACAACTTCGACACGGAAACGTAAACCAGTAGACAAACTTAATCTCTCTGCCATCGTATTCCCAGCAGCAGAGAAAATACCAACCTCTGTCGCCGAAGCACTAAAAGATCCAAGATGGAGGAAAGCAATGTGTGAAGAGATTAATGCACAACTAAGAAAACACACTTTTAATTTACATTCTCCAGTACAAGCAACAAACATTGTGGGCTGTAACTGAGTCTTTACAATCCAAAGGAAAGCTGATGGGTCGGTAGACAAGTTCAAGACGAGTCTCGTTACAATATGTTTCAAACTGAAACCAGGAATAGACTATCGTGACACCTATAATCATGTTGTCAAACCAGCAACAATCAGGCTATTTCTGAGTGTAGCCATCTCATTTCAGTGGCCAATCCGTGTATTTTATGTGAATAACGCTTTCTTGCAAGGCAAACTAGACTAAACATTCTATATGATGCACCCACCCAGGTTCATCAACCAAGGCATCCCAAGGCACTGTGCAAACTAGCAAGGCGATATATGAACTTAAACAAGCATTGAGGGCTTGGTACAATGAAACGCAACCGCTTCTTACTTGCTTTGGGATCCACTAACTCTCTTGCAGATGCGAGCCTCTTTATCTACAACCCCAATGTCACTCTTCTCTACATGCATGTATATGTGGATGACATTGTTCTCACTGGGAACAACATGCAGAAACTTGATCGCTTCATACAGGCTCTATCTACATGATGTTCACTCAAAGACCTTGGATCCCTCTTTCATTTTTTGGGCATTAAAGCTCATTGTTTTACTGATGGATTATTACTTACTCAAAGATGTTATATTGCAGATTAACTACAGCGAACCAATATGGAGGACTGCAACCCGATGTCCACACCAATGTGCCCCTACAAACCATTGACGTTAGACTCTGGCAAGCCCCTCTAGGACCCCACGCAATATAGAGCCACATTGTGAAGTCTTCAGTATCCATCACTCACTCGTCTGGACATCTCCTTTGCAGTAGTCAACAAGCTGTCCTAGTTTATGCATAAACCGAGGGATGAGCATTGGAATGGGGTCAAAAAAATACTCTGTTATATATCTGGCAGCATATCCACTGTTATTTTCCTCTCATCCTGAAACACTCAAGCCTTGCACGGTTTCACAGACGCAGATTGGGCAGGAAATCGTGACAATTACACCTCCACCGACGCCTACATAGTATACTACAGAAAACATCACATTGCCTGGTCATCAAAGAAGCAAGAAACAATAGCTTGTTCCTCAACAGAAGCTGAGTATCGGTCCATAGCATCCATATATAGCTGATGAGGTTTCTTTTATCCTCTCACACCTCACAGAAATGGGTATCAAGATCACAACAATACCCACTATCTATTGTGATCACATAGGTGCCATCTACCTCATGGTGAATCCTGTCTTTCACTCACGCATGAAACTTTTAGCTCCTGACTATCACTTTGTATGCAACCACGTTCAAGTAATTAACATGCATGTCACTCATGTAACCTTAGCGTATCAACTTGCAGATGCTCTAACCAAGCCTCTCTCGTGCACTAAGCAACAACAGCTATGTTCCAAGATTGGGCTAGCTCAAGGCGATCTGTCCTGGGAGGATATTAGGATAAGGAAACAATATTCACATTCATGAGCATCTATTAGCTCAATCATCTAATTGGTAATTACTTATGTATATATGCATTCTATAAATCTATGTGCTGTAACTGTATAATTAAAGAGCTATGCTTTAGCAATAAAATTATTCAATTCTATAAGTTAACAATTATCTTCTTTGTTTTAAATAAAAGCATTCATGATTTAAAATTTCAACATATTTCAGTGTTCTGTTTTGTTTTGTTTTAATTATGTGTAAAGTAATTTATGCTCATTGACAAAGAATTGGCCTCTATTTGTATATCTCCACCAGTCGAAAATCAATTTAATATAATAATTTCACCAAAATAGGATAATATGCCTAGTGATGTAGTCTCAGTGTCGATTGATGGAGGAGCAATGTATGATCTGAATTAATTGAGAAAATAAACAATCAGAAAACTTATTTAGGATTATAAAACTTAAAAAAGGAAAACGAAGCAAAAAGGATAAAAATAGTGACCAATGGATGTGAATACCTAAGTCAAGATTAGCAAACCTATACTTAACATTCCAAAAAAATTCTATTATAAGTCAGTCCCTTAATAATTGCGCAATCTAAAATCCGATATAAAACCTGAGGTAGAAGAAGCAGACAAAATATAAATAAATAAACAAAACAAGAAAAAGCGAAAAGTCTGCAATTGCTTTTCGTTTTTCTTTTTGTTAAGAAAAAAATTTATAAAAGGATAAAAAGATTCAGCTTCTTTTTATTTCTGTGATCATTTCTTATATAAAGAGTTTGTATTTTTCTTGCAAAAATTAACTTTCGAAAATATGGGTAGTCATGGGGATATAGGAAGAGGAGATGTTGTGATTAGGGCCCTAGTGTTGAGTCTCATAAGCATTCTGTGTGTGAATGGTACTATCATAAATTACAAAGAAGCCCTAACCAAATCTCTAATCTTCTTGGAGGCTCAAAGATCAGGCAAACTCCCTCCTAACAATAGGGTTCCGTGGAGAGGTGATTCTGCTCTTGATGATGGCAAACTTGCAAATGTAAGTTTTTGTGCTAAATTTATTAGATTCATACCCAACATAAACTAATAATATGAGTGTATCTGTATAGGTGGATTTGGTGGGAGGGTACTATGACGCAGGAGACAATGTGAAATATGGTCTTCCAATGGCTTTCACGATAACAACGCTTGCTTGGTCCACCATTAACTATGAAAAAGAACTTCTTGCCGCTGGAGAGCTCGAAAACGCTCGTGCCGCAATCCGTTGGGGAACAGATTATTTCCTCAAATGTGCTTCTCGCGAGAACCGCCTCTATGTTCAGGTCCGAACCAAATATGCATATAAGAATCATGTAGACATTTTAAACCAAATTTTCTAATTATGATTCTAAGAGATAGCAAACTTTGTTTAACGTCTTGACGGAAAGACCGTTTCATCAATTTACATCATGCAAGAAAGATGAAAGTGTTCATTTCCTAGCTATAATGGTTGTGCCTATATGAATATATGATCATATAGGTTGGTGATCCACACGCGGATCACAAGTGTTGGGCGAGACCTGAGAACATGCAAACTCCAAGGACGGTGTTGCAGATAGATGACAAAGATCCTGGGACAGAAATCGCTGCCGAAACTGCTGCTGCACTGGCTGCTTCATCCATCGTTTTCCGCCAGATCGACCACATGTACTCCCACCAGCTCCTCAACAAAGCCAAATTGGTATGCTTAACAATATATACATATGTCTCACATATACATATTGCTAAATAAAGTAGACATTTGATAAATATTCCATATGTAGCTCTTCAAGCTAGCCAAGAGCCACAAGGGTACATACGATGGTGAATGCCCTTTCTACTGTTCTAGCTCCGGTTACAACGTATATCTCAACTCTAACTTCCTTCCAAAGAATTTCTCTTCCAAAAATCATTTCTCTCTCTCTCTCTCTTCTTTTATTTAAATGTTTATTTTTCACATTGTAATTGATATCAATTTTGACACATATCTGAAGGACGAGTTACTATGGGCGGCAACATGGCTATACAAAGCAACAAGGATTGAGGTGTACCTTAGCTATCTCAAATTTGAAGCCATAAGTGCTTACGTCGCTGAGTTTAGCTGGGATCTCAAATACGCCGGTGCGCAGATCCTCATTCTCGAGGTAACACATGTCCACAGCAGGCTCGGCTCAAAAATCAGATGGGCCATGTGCCATATTGATTTTTTTTTTCTTTCTAAATCAATGGTTGAATTTTAAAGTTAGATTTTTGATATATAAAAACTAAAAATTTCAGACCCCAAATAGTAAAGAAAATTTGAGTAAAACTATGGGATCCTGAGCATTTGCACAATGTGCACTCCCTGAGAGCCCGCATTGGTCCACAATTATAGCTTCTTCTTTTTTTGTGAAACAAGTTTATGCATAAATATGGCTATGTATATCCAGATGATATTCGAAGGCGCAAAAGGACTTGACCTATACAAACAACAAGCTGATAGTTTCATCTGCTCAAATATCCCTGATAGTCAGTACCACCAAGTCTTCACTACCCCAGGTCCTGCCTCCTTATATTAACAAACATATTTAAAAACAGATTTATATATTTTGATTCACAACGTGATCTTCTTGTAATAGGTGGTCTGATTCACTTGAGGGATGGAGCGAACACTCAATATGTCACGGCAACAGCCTTCCTGTTCTCGGCCTACGCCGATCTTCTCCAGAAACACAACCAAAAGATCACTTGCGGAAGCAAACAATTTGATTCAACACATCTCATGGCTTTCGCGAAAAAACAAGTAATATTTTTTTTTTAAATATTCTTTACTCTATATTTTTTTCTCTTTTATTTCATCACAAGCAAACAATCATAGTTTGTATAAAGGATCATACGAAAGATACGGCCCATACCTCGCTATCTGGGAACTGGAAGTTTCAAATGTTTTTATTCACTAATGAAGTGATTCCTAATGTTTTATATATTACAACGTAGATGCAAGGAAACGCTTGTAATTCGTAAGAAACAATAAAAAATGGCCTGAATTGTTTATGCCTTTGCACGTTTCAGATTGACTACATACTAGGGCATAACCCAAGAGGAAGATCGTACATGGTTGGGTTCGGACCAAACCCGCCTATGCAAGCCCACCACAGAGGAGCCTCAGTGCCAGTGGCTGAAGCCAACGAGCCGTTAAGCTGCCCCATGAGCTTTGTGAAATGGTTCAACAAGAACCAGCCTAACGCTAACGAGCTGACAGGAGCCATCTTGGGAGGACCCGACCGTCAAGATAATTTCCAAGATTTCCGGTGGACCTCCGTTTATACCGAGCCTTGCACTTACATCAACTCTATCGCCGTTGGTGTTCTGGCCAAGCTTGCAGCCGCGGCTTAGAGCCATTTATGCCACATTGATGCTATCACTTTGATGAAAAGTATTACTCTAGGATTTCGTTTGCCTAATATATTTGCATACGCCTGTGGCAATTTAATGTGACTCTATTTTCGTTATTTTTACCTTTGTTGGTAGATTTTGGAAATATGGTTCTCCAAAAATACAAATTTCATGGGTATAAAAATCAGCCCTAATGGTATAACAATAATTAATTGAAATTAATGAATAGCAGGAATGGTAATTCCTACCATTTCTCGCAGAATTTCATAAACTTTATTTTGTTATATATGAAACTAGAGTTGGTTCGCCTTTCACATGGGAACTTAGCTTAACACTTTTTAGTTGGGTAGATTTAGTTACACTAGTAGTAATTCTGCCTATAGCTAAGAAATAGTCACGAAAATCCTGACTTTTTCAAATAGTCACGAAAAAATTACGAAAAAGTCATGAAAAAATCAAGCAATACAAAACATGATTATTGGTGTATAATTCGTGGCTAAAAGCCAAAAAATATCAAATAATAAAACATGACTAAATATAGTTATGATTTTTTCATGATTTTTTTCCTGACAAATTTGTCACGAAATAAGAAGGGGTTAAAAACATAAATAACTCACTAAAATATATTTTTGTCATGATTTAATCATGAAATAAAATAGCCACGATTTTCACGAATATATTTTGACAAAATGGTTACGAAATAAAAAAATGGCTAAAATGACGACTAGTCCACAAAAAAAAAACTGTTGCACGAATTTGTCGCGATTTATTTCTTGACTGTTTATAAAATACCCACAATTTTTTTTTTTAAATACCCACAAATTTGTCACGAACTTTTGTGGCTTTTTGGATCCTAAACTGTAAACAGCGTTTAAACCCTAAAGTTAAACTCAAAAATGAAACATAAGGCTCATCCTTTAACTCAAAAATGAAACATAAGGCTCATCCTTTAACTCAAAATCTTGAAGTAAAACTCTATATTTAATTACTTTTTGAAGTAATTCTTTTTTTTAATTCAATTTAGTATTTAGTTATTTTTAAAACTTAATCTCAAATCTTAGAACTACCTCCAAACACTATACTTCAAGGGTGTTTTTCAAATGTGACTCAAAATTTGGAGTCCACCCCAAATGTAACCCATGTTTTTTTTTTGAAAATTTTTATTTGTCCTATTTACCCTAAAAAATTGAGTTGTTCAAGAAAATACCATAATTTTTTTTAAATGACTGTTTTACTCTATCATCTCATCTTCACCAAGTATTTACGATAATGTCATTGTCAATTATGTTTAACAAAGACATAATTTTTGTTGCAACCATTTGAGAGGAAGAGAGAGAATTTGTAAATTTTCTTTATATAACGAGACAAAAATTCCAATTACATCAGTCTCCCTGATTCTTGAACTGTATACCGAATCTATTGAGAATCCCGTGTCAAAGGTTGATTCATCGAGAACTTGTGCTTCTTTTCACAAGACATGGCGACTGAGCGAAAGATTCAGATCAGTAACGAGACCGACTAAGTCACTTGCAGTGGCGGACATGGACCCATACTCTGACTCTCCTATTTTTACTTACTTCCTTCTTTTCCCGTATGATCTCCCAAGAAAAAGCCAATATCCTGAGAGTGATCTAGAAATTCCCACGAAGGCCAATCAACATCACTAAAACAAGAGCAAGTTGAGAGGAAGGTGTCAAGTGCAGACAATTAAGAGAAGATATCTCAACAATCTTTTGAGAGCGCTTAATAGGAAGGAATAGAAACAGGAATCTAAACCTTCTTTTCTATCTAAGGTCTCATCAGAAATTGTGAAAGTTCACTGAGTAAGCTATGTCAGGTCTGGTTATGCTAGCAACCACCAAGAATGCTACGATAGAGATGAGGATTAGCAAAGTGGAACTTCCAACATCATAGCAGACGAAGAAGACCCATAGTAACTATGGGAGTCGGGAGAGGTTCTTTCCATGCCAGCCTTGACCAATAGATCAATAATGTTTTGATAAAGATACAAGCAGAAGTTATACTCACGTTTTAACCAAGATTGAGCCAGATACTTTATAGAAAAGATGGAATTTTTGATGCATACTATGTCATCAATATTCAGAGGATTGGACCATGTGATTATAAGATCATCAACATATACTAGAATGTACAAAGCATGACCACCGCTCATAAAGAGAGAGAGAGAGATAAAGTTGACTGAAAACTAAGCTCATAGAGTTCTGTCAAAGCAGCAAGAGTAGTCATGAATCATTCTTCCTTCGATTGGTAATTCCCATTGCATTGTCAGCTATTGCATCGAATGTTCCAGCTCCGCCCAATTCTCGAAGTCATGTAAGGAGAGGTATTTCTTACTTGACTAAAAAGGTACAAAGTGACTTGACCCTTGGGAGAGCTATTTCTTACTTGACTAAAAAAGTACAGAGTGACTTGACCCTTGGGAGACGTATTTCTTACTCGGAGAGGGAGACCACTATTACCTACTCTTCAACTCCTCATCCCACGGGTTGGCATTTCTCTTTTCTTGCTCTTTCGTTTCTTTCTCTTTCGGTAGTGGACTGGCTAAAGGGATTTGCTTACAGCGCTTTCGTTAAATTTTCTCACATTTGTTGTACCAACTAATACTAATGAATTCGGACGAGTGTCTTCAAATATAAGGAGATAGTAAATAAACAAGTGCTCCAATTCCACCGGTTCCTAATTAATGGGGGAGTCACGGCGCTCTGTTCTATATAAATAGAGATTTCCCAAGGTAGAACAAGTGCTTGGCTTTGTTACTACATCCCGATAAATAGGTAGGTTACTTTCTTGCTATGCCCGTTGACTAACTAGATGAAAGAGAAATCCATCTGTCCCACCGTCAGAGTTTGCTCACTCATCCAGCAGAAGGAGAAGCAGCATAAAAGCCAAAAAGAGAGACTTATGGGCTCGCAATAAACATGATAACTAGTTCCCGTTAGTTGAAAACAGCTCCCTTTTCCTTTAGCTTAGCAGTTGACATGGTGTGTTTTGTTGTTCTACCAGGGTATAAATATCCTAAACAATTAAGTATCAAATTAACCCTAATCTTAACACACAAATAATACTCTTGCCAAGAGAGATCAAGTGTAGTACTTAGGGATTGAATCCACAGAGAGCAATGGCACACAATAGATTTCTTATTTCTAAAGACTAAGCTAGGTGAATATATATATCAGTGGTGAGTAATCAATTAAGAAAATATTCCTTATCAGAAAGTAGAGATGCAATATGGAAATATGCTGATAAACTAACAAGATGTAAATGTAAATATGCTAGACTTAGGGTTTCAAGCCTAATGGACTATAGGGAATAGGAAGCACGGAAATGTAAACATTCTAGAACTCAAATATTAACTATTCTGGCCCTTTTAACTTCAACTCTCGTATGCGAGCAAAAGGAAAGACAATCGATCGACGGCTAAGGCCTGATGTCGATCGACGGTGAAATCAGAAGGAAGTGTGAACGAGATTTGATAAGTCCACTAGACTTTTTAGACCAGCTCTCGCATGGGCCTAACAACCTAGTTCAATAAAGTCTATTCTGGCACAGAACCTACTCTCGTAGTCGTCAATGTCCTACTTTCGAGATCCTAGTTAGCTACTCTAGAATGCAAGCATGAAGCACAACTCAATTGATGGATATTAATATAACCTAGCAATCCTACTTTTTGGCTAATCCATGATTGCTATCAGTCAACCCTAAATCTAGTTGATAACTACACAGACATAATTAATGTAAGAACAATAGTCTGAATATAATGCCTAAATAAAATATTGGGGTTCCAATAAAAATCTCCCTAAGGAGTTACGAAGCTTCTCCCCTAAACACCTTAAAACTATAATAGAAAACTAGAACTCTTTGTTGCACTATAGCCTCTCTCTTTTATCTCATTACATAAGGCATAAATATAAAACCCTAAATTTTAGGTTAAAACTCGTCCAGGGCATTTTCGTCATTTGTCTCTAACTTGGAATTTGAATCGGCTTTCTGCGATTTGGTCGTCGATCGATGGCAAGTGTGCAGCATCAATCGACCTTGGTCTTTTAACATCGGTCGACCCCAAGGTTGTGTCGTCGATCAATGACAATCTTGTACTTCGACTTCTCAAATGGTTAGCTACGGATTCTTTTTCTCTAATTGCTCCAAAAGCTCCAAGTATCTCCATATATCTCCAAAACGTTACTGGACCTGTAAACACTCCAAAACATAGCCTAGACACACATAATAGACCCTAAATAGAGCCTATAACATGGCCTAAAACTGGTAATAAATAGGCTATATAACCTCCACTAGACTTAACATTTTGCTTGTCCTCAAGCAAACCAAGCCAGTGAAAGAGGTTTTGAAAAGCGAAGACCCACATAATGTCTAAGTATAACTATCACCCTACTTTCTTGCAACCGCATCCGATCAAGTCAATCACAGAGAAACATTATATACCCTATCCTAGTATAGCAACCAAATTCATTCTACCAACAACTTAGCAAATACTAATCTGATTCACCCCTTTACTGCTTTCATTTCTTTGCATAAAATAAAAGTGTAGACTTTACTTTGGGAGTATCAATCAAATACACATGGACTCTTACCTCTGCAAGTATCTGAACAACAAGGCACAAAGGCTTCTCTGATTCCTTTCTTCCCCCTTTTCTCTCTGAATCTTTCTAGATCTCAAACTTAATGGACAATGATGCTGATACAGTCCATCTTGCCATCTCATTTTCGATTCTCTTCTTCTGTTCATTTTTTTTCTTTATTTTTTCTTTTGCTTTTTGGAAAAGTTGTAGGCGAATAGTGGGGTTATCCGTCACTACAAGAAAGCAGCGTTATTCCGACGACAAATATCGTCGGAGTTTCGTTGGAATATGCATATTCCGACGTTATTTCGACGATAGTGATTGTCGAAAATATCTCGTCTGAAAAACATATTTCGTTGGAATTTCGTCAGACAGTCCGAGGGAATACAGAGAACAAAATATTCCGAGAAAATCCGAGGAAAGCTTTCGTAGGAGTATTTCCTCAGAAATTTCCAAAGGATTGTTTCCTCGGAAAATTCCGAGGAACTCTGTCCCTCGGAATATTCCGAGGAAATGTGTCCTTCGGAAATTTCCGAGGGATTCCGAGGAAAGGGGTCCCTCGGAAATTTTCGAGGGAAGGTTTCCTCAGAATATTCCAAGAAATTGTGAAAAAGGTCCCTCGGAAATTTCCGAGGCCTGCTTCCCTCGGAAATTTCCGAGGGACTCTTTTCCTTGGAATATTCTGAATCAAATATTTTTTTTTGAAAAATAATTAATTTTTAATATATTTTGTATTTTGACTTTAATTTTTAAAAATAAAATTAAATCTGAAATAGAAAACATATTATAATATTAAAAGTTTTACAAATTACAAGAAAACATTTAAAGTTTTATTAAAAAAATACAAACTAAAACTCGGTCGGTAACATCTGTTTCATCATATCCATCATTTGTGCATTCATCCTCTTCGTTGCTTCCACTTCAGCTTGTTGTGCGGCCATCTGAGAAAGAATGATGTTGTTCTGGGTCTCCAACGCTGATATGCGGTCATCCTTGTTCTGTAGCTGCGCCATAAGTGTCGGATCAACAAAAGTTGTTGATGAGGAAGAAGCAACTGACTGTGATCGACGACCCAAACCGACCAAACGCCATTTTCTTTTTGGAACCGCATGAAAGAGAAAATATAAATTTTTAGTAGTAATAAAGATAAAGAAATGAAAATATAGTAAAAATTAAAATGAAGATCTTACCAATTCAACGAGTTCGTTGATTTGAACTCGAGACAGGTTGGTGGAAGCATTAGTAGTGGCGTCCTCATCAGAGAGAAGCTGAGATAGGAGGAACTCTTCTTCTTCCTTCTGGCTTTGGACCATGTCGACCACATCCTTCACATGACCATCAGAAATCTCGCTGGTCTTTTTGTTGGCATACGCCATCCTCATTAGGGAGAGATCATCAACCCACTCACCATCATTTTCTTCCGCCTAAAAAAATCATTTATTGAAAATAAACATTATAAATTGTAAGAAATGCATTAAAAATTGAAATAAAAGTGTTTAAAGAATTGAAATATCCATCTCCGAGAGTGTGAATACTCTGGGCACCCAAGTTGTGCTTGTACATGCCCTTCCCGCGATGCTCACTCTTGCGGTTGCCGGAGTTAATCACCGCTTGGTCTTGCGTCTCGGTCTTCTCCCAATGTTGTATCAACTCGGCCCACACCGTTTCGTTAATCGATTTCGGTGTCTTTCCTATGTTCCAGTTCTGGTTCCACTCATAGATCTGCTTCCCATAATTTTCCATGACTTTATGGTTGAAGGAATTACGGATGAAGTTTGTCTGATCAGGATTCCAATTGAATTCTTGCTGAAAAATACACAATTAGTAGAAATTTTATGTTAAAGATTAAAAATATAAGTTGAGGATCTAGTATCTGCTATCAAAGCCAGTGGAGTTCCTGAGGACTATCTTTTATGAAAGCTCTTCAAGTATTCACTTGCTGGAGAAGCTTCATATTGGCTTTAGCAGTTACCACCAAGATCTCTTACATCATGGGCAGACATCAAGAACGCCTTCCTGCGTAATTTCTTTGATGATGCGCGAGCTGAGGAATCAAGGAGCAGAACTGCTACATTCACATAAGAGCCTAAAAATATTTCATAAGCTCCTGGATCAGATTCAAATCCTACCTAAGAGACTGTCCACGCCATGAATTCTATGAAGTGCAGTTGCTTAGCACTTTCTTCAGGGGTATTGATTTATCATACCAGATGGCTCTAGACACAGCTAGTGAGGGAAATTTCACCACTAAGAGTCTAGAAGAAGCTACAAAGCTGATTTAGAACTTGGAATCATGCAACAACACCAAGAACACTGACTACGAGAGGAAGAAATCAGTTCTCGCATTGAGTAAGCATAGCTGGACAGTGTTCAAAAGTTTCTCCGAAAACAGGTTAGCTTCGTAGAGGATGTAGAAGCCACAAGGTCTGGAAGTGATGAAAAGGAAGAAGAAGAAGTGAACTTCATTGGTGGTAATGGTTTCCAGAGATATGGGAATTAGGGCAACAACAGAAACTCTTATGGCACTGGTCAGAGGGGTAATTACAATCAGGTATCACAATAGCAGAAGTCCTACAACAAAAACAACATGACTTAAGGAGCTTCCTACTACCAGAATCCTCCACTAGAGACTAAGGAGAGAAAGATTGAAGCAATGGCTAATAGATTCTTGAAGGACAGCAGAAGATGACAGCGGAGTTCATTGGGAAGATAGACGCTGTGTACACAAATCTCAATACCAAGTTCGAGACTCACATCACCCATGTGAAGAAATTGGAGAATCAAGTAGTCCACATAAGTGGAGCCGTTAGGAGACAAGAAGCTCTTATTAAGAAGAAGGGAGAAGCTGGTCTGAAGCACCACGTCAATGCCTTGATAAATGGTGATTTTTGGCAAGTGGTGAAGAGAGAAAAGCTCCAGGAAGGAGATTTTCGTGTTGAAAGCTCCATGTATTTCGGCAGTTTTCACAGGTGTCGATCGGCACCAAGTTCTGAGTGAAATATACACTCCCAAAAGAATCAGTGGGATCATGCGAATCAATGAACATCGATTCACGGATAGAGCCCAACATCGATCGGCAATGTCTTACGCCAGAGACAGTTTGTCTACCAAGTCTTAATGCACACCTAATCAATGCTACTAGAAATTCACCCGTGGATACTTCTGAGTAGTATACTGATACATCAGAGCATATGAATGTTGAGAAAGCAACAGAGGGACATTCAAGGAGGAAAAAGAAGATTCCTAAACATCTGAAAAGATAAGCCAATGAGAAAGAGATGCATGGCTTTGCCAAAAGAGTTTTCAGAATTCCTTTAGATACTTCATTTGATGAAGAATATTATACTCATAGATTGTGGATGCTTTTCAGGGAAAGCAAGGAAACAGATGATGAAATATAGAGAATGTTCCATCACCTCAGAGAGAAGATGAAGCAGAGGATCAATCTGAAGAAGAGAACTGATCCTGGGAAGTTCGTGGTTCCATTCTTGAGCGAAGGCCACGAGTGTTGGAGTCGAAAATGGTAATCTCAAAATCAACGTCTAAGATTGCTACTCTTAAGGAAATTTCCCGAAATAATTCCACAAAGTTCTTAAGTAGAAATCCTCGGAATAACAAAACGGCCTTGCCCTCGTCCAACTCGCAATATGGCGAGTATGACCATGTCCAACACACCAAAGGGCAAGTAGGACCGAAAACGTCCAACTCGCTATTTTGTGAGTAGGACGGACAACGTCCAACTCGCTGTAGGGGAGTAGGACGGACCACTTCCAACTCGCCTATGGCGAGTAGGACATACAATATGGCGACCTGGATCCATCCCACACCATGAACTTTCGTCTCACTCTCCGGAACTCTCTCCTTTGAGTCTCGATCAAACTGCCTCTTGTTTCATCTCGATCGGAGTTACTGTTGAAACTTTACGATAAAATTAACAAAGGCTTATTTTCTCGTATGAATTTGAATCAATCGTATAAAACGATAACGGTTAACTTAAACACCATGGTTATATGAGCTATACGATTGGTTTCCACTAATTCATAAACCGACGTCGTACTAAAGGAGATTTCTCCAAGAGAAATCGTAAAAACGCTTAAGTCGAAAAAACAGCCCAAGGATGTCAAAAACGCGGCAAAAGCCTACTTACGATTTTAGACGAGAATGAGCCCAAGTTACTATGATGGTTTATTGAAAGAAGATAATGTCAAGATTCAAAGGATAATCATGAAGATCGAGAAAATTGAATATTTACGCGAAGAGATAAACTTGACATAGGTGGTAGTGCTAGCAAACTTAGTCTTGCTTTACTTTCTGTGTCATGTGATTTTCTTTGTTATCTCGTTTCCAGACAAGCTTCACGTATGTTTTTGTCTCCGGAACGCTCATACGCAAATTCGAAATAAAGATCTACTTTTTCTAAACTTACTTTGTTGTGTTTACATATTCTCCGCATTTATTTGGTTACTTATCGTCTGCTCTCAAACAGAATTTAGACCTTTGGAAAAGTTAGGGTTTTATTGACTTACTTATTTTTCTAAAATCGACAGTGCGAATTTCGATTCCCACAGTTTAGCATTAGATGGTGGAGGGAGGAGGGGAGTACGAATTACTCTAACTCATGGCCACAAACTGCTTGATCGAAACGATGTCTGGAAATATGAACGAAAAAAACCGCAGCACTGACTACTCCTATGGCCAACGCTTACGCAAATGCGGTAATGTTCCAAAAAATTGAATACCTAGTCGCAACTTTCCATAGGAAGAGCACCAAAACGAGCTCGCAATTTCTCTGTCTAAACAGGAAGGACATCGATAAAATCTATCAAACCCCGTAGAATTTGAGTTGGAGAAATCTCAGCTGGCAAGGGTTCGACTAAATTGCAGAACAGCCGCAAAACGTGAAATTTTCGGAAAACTAAAAAGCGAGTTAATATTTCATGATACAACTTTCATAGAATAAATTTGAAAACATTTACAAAATGACTCTCGTAAACAAATCTCCAAGAGATTTAGCAACCTTCGGAAAATCTAACAAAGATCATACGAAAATTCTCTCGGAGAAGGAAAGAGATGGACCAAGATCTGAGAAGTGAACTTCGCCCATCAGCCTCTATCCATGGTCTCACTGTCCTCTTTCTCCGACCTCATCGCCTATGACCTCTCACCCAAGCCTCATCTTCATACAAGTCTTCCCGATCGCTCTTGTCATCTCCTGGTCGCCCTTGCCTATTCGTAAACGCCAAAAGACTTTCGACGAAGGGTGGAAAGAAACGAAAAGAGGGAGGGGAAACAAGAAAGCAACGGGGAAGAGAAAAACCGCACCTTCGAGAAAGCTAAGGTATGTCCGACTTGGAAATTTTGAAATCAAACGTTAAGTTTTCGTAGGAAGGTACTAATAAAAAAATGCTTCCGAGATTGCCATAACTTTTAGAGAGCTTAAAATGTAGGTGGATAGTCTAGCGAACTAAGTCTTATGCGATTTTCCCTATTTTGATCTATTGTTCCTTAATAGTTAATGCAGATCTTGCAAACTGTTCTAAACTCTCACAAAACCGAGAAACGCTCACCACACGTATTCAGATCACTTCTTTAAGAAAGAAAGAACTAGAGACACAAACATCGTCCTTAAACCTACTCGTTACTAGCAATTTTCTTACAACGACATATTCTAAGTCGTCAACCCGAAAACCACCATATCACAATCCCAACGTTGTCTTCAAATTGAACCAGATTGTTGATCATCCTAATCCTCGAAAAAGAAAATGTACACAACCTTTTAATATATCGGTTCAGGCATTTTTTGTAAAAGAGGAGGGAGTAAGTGTGTATACTATACTCGTATACTCCCATACTTCAAAAAGTTTTTGCCTCGGCATAGAGAAGATGCTTTTGACAAAGTAAACTCTCACAGCACCAGGCAGAAAAACACTTAGGCAATGCAATGCCTCGTCAAAATCGTCCCAAAAGCAATTGACAATCTAAGATTCATCTAAATGCTAGCAACGTATCTAAACAATCACGAACATAATCTCGAGGACTATACAGCATCTCTTGTCGCAATCATGCGTTTAGAAACCATGTACGAATATCAAATTAACACTCGACGATTAGCCAAAGTCTTGAAGATCTTTTCGACTTAATAAAACGAGTTTCATATAAAAGTAAAAAATTATACGAGAAATCTTCAAGAATCAAAATATTGCTCTCATTTTCCGTTGAACCAAGCAAGTCGCGGAAAAGCATCAAAAACATTTGAAACAAAGCAAAATTGAGAACACATGTTGCAGCCATCACAACGAAGGGAACGCTTTCTCCCCGATCGTTAACTAGATATACCGCTGGTTGACCGATTCGTTCCGCCCAAGAAACCTACGAAAACGTTGCGCGACTAGATCGTAACAAAATAACCTTTGGTAAAACTCCATGAGTGACAGCAAGCAACTTTCACCAAAGGGTCGAAATCAGAGTGGGAATGTTTCTCGAAAAATCTGTGGAAGCATTGCTTCTTTGACATCTCAATAAAATGTGCCAATCACCCATCACTTTCGTATAACTTTAACGATTTATACGAAATTGTCTGCAAGAAAACAAGATCGAAATCAAACCAAAAAAAATTCTCGTAAGATCTGCGGAAACATCGCTACTTTGACATGTTCATACATAGCACCAATTTACTACCTTCATAAAACCGGTCATCCATTACTTTCGTATAACTAAAAAATTTTATACGAAATAGTCTACAGGAAAACAAGATCAATATCATGCAAAATGACTTTGCAATAGAAAAACGTGAATGAGGAAAACCTAATCCTTGGTGGCAAATGTCACAAGTAATCGAACTTACACAAAAAATCCTTCCTACAATCAGATCAAGTCATACGAAGCAACTTTTGAAAGTAAACATAACAGGTTCTACGAAAAAGTGTTTTTCGTGTAGCAAAAACAAAGATGTATGATATGAGATTGGACAACCATTCTAAACTTTATCTCTTCACACTATGACCTAACATATCTAATTCCTTAGCCCTGCGGCTCGCTGGCTATTGCTTTTCACTTCCCTTGGTTATTCCACGAAGGCAGTCATCCCGCAGCTGACTTCGCACAGATTCTATATCAAGCCTCTTAGTCTTCATATTCCTCAGACAAAGACAAAACAATTTTGATTCAACTAAAAGAAACGTTATACGAAACACTCATCTTATAACGGAGACCTAAAAGCGGAAAATCTGTTTCTACAACCATCGGCCATCTTAACACGGAAAACTTCGGCATACTTTGCCTATTAATCTTGAGAAACGTTCTTTAGCCCTCGGCCAAATTACGCCTTCCCAAGGAAAAATCTACGTGACCCCTTTGTCCTAATTCCTCTATCATAAATCAAACTACTTAACATCCAAATAGGAACAATAATTTTGGCTGGAACATCCACAGACAAACCAAAATGTTTCTCCAATGCAGGGTTAAGACTAACCCATGCAACACCGTGAAACATCTTCAAGGCCGCAAACATTTGAAGCACGAAACGCGGCATACGAAAGAAAAACCAATCTTCAGCATCGGGAGATGTCACATACGCCAGAAGAACCGTTTTTCAACAAAATCACCTTCCTCGATAAAAGCACCTTCTTGGACGACCAAAAAGTCATACACACTAATATCTTCTCAAACATGTATCCTTCGCAAAGAATAAAAAACGGTAATATCAACCATTATGTTTGTTGCTCATCACAACAAACTCTTTATGTCTTAAGCAGACTAAGCCATCTCATAGAGATAGCTCTCATACATCCGACACAAGGATAATAGCGCTATAAAAGAAATCCGAAATTTTGGTCAGCACTTCCAGAAGACTTAAAATTTGTCTTTGGAGAGATGCTCGATTCCTACCAGACAAGTCATATAAGCTGAGAACCTATCGTGGATTTTAAATCGGTACGAAATCAGGTCGAAAACGATACGGGAAACATAATCCGAAGTAGTCATCGCACCCCCTAAAGCGTTATGCTCTAAGCCCAACACACTGGTCTCTATCATCTCTAGGCATGATAAAATGATATGAGATCCCAAAATATGTCTCTTCGTTTGTATTCCAACGTTCATGAAATTCTGAAAAAATCAAAATTTTCAATCATGCTCATCTAAACCGAACAACGTTTATAACGATCTACGAAGAGTTATATATGAGATGATAACTCATACTCTTACCTCTACATTCATACGGATACAAACATGCTCTTTACACGTGCAACGCAATTCAGTAGAAAGCAGCCGCGAAGCGGCAAGGATTCAAAGCCACACGCGGCCAGTCCCAAAAATATAAATACAACCACACTTGTCCAGAGAAAACAGCCAACAAGGCTAATATCGAGGCCGACAAAGTTCCAATATAAAATGCCATCAGCAGCAACATGCTTGAAAATCTCTACACGATATATAACTAATCGTAAAGTTCTCATTGGAAAAAAAATCATAAGAATCTTAACTCCAAGACGAACTACGAAAGGCTTGATATCTTAAGCACAACCTTGATCCCCGCGGGAGATATTTTAGGAAACTGCAGAATCTTTTGGGATTTGCCCTAATTTTATTTTCTCCTCTTCCCAGCCGCCACAAAAGCCTTATAAAAGGGAGGAACAACCATTATTAGACCTAGTCTTCTTTCAGCTCAATTTTCTTTCATACTTTTCAGCAAAAACACATTTGGATTCAATACTTTGTAAGGGAGAAAAAAAATCTTCACCTTGTTGTCGAGGTTAGAGAAGATTTCTTGAACCCTAATTTTAGTTTTTGATTTCGATTTATGGAGTATTATTCAGTATTTCTTGTTGTGTTTATTGCCATGATTGCTGAGTAGTCGATATTGTTAGTTTAGGGTGTTAGGGTGTTTAATTTATTTAAGCTACAAAGTTGCATGTTCATTGATGGCCTTTATTCTAAACCTAACTTAATGCTAGCATGAATCTGATCACTTTATGCTAGATCTAGGGTTTCATCTACTCATTAACCGTGTTATAGATTGCCTGAACTGTTTAGAATAAGTATTATATCCCTAATCAGCGAAAGTAAATATTAGGGTGTAATATGAACTGAATAAACCTGATCATTACTGTTCATAGCCAGAACTCGGAACAAGCGACAACTTAGTCTCCGGGGCTGTTCTATGAAAGGAACAAGCGCCACGACAGTAGGTTGTTCTAGCCATTGATCTATGTTTTGGGCTTGTTCTTAATTCGAACTTGAATAATTATGTGGCTTAATGATATCAAACACCCGTTTAATCACTCTATGTTCTGGGCATGCCCTTTGGTTTGTGTAATGCTCCAGCAACGTTTCAACTTTTATCTTTCCGATTATCCGGCCTTTCTTCCTTCAAGCGAGACGTGCACGAAAAAAATCCGTCCATGGATGCCTCTGACCCTTCCTCAACTAGTAGATCTGGCCGATGCCGAGAGCGGTGAAACATTGCCCAAAAACACGAGCGGCCGCGAAGCAGGTCTCGGATGGTAACCAAACCATCCGGACTCGTAGGGAAAATATTGGTTTCTGGAAGGAAAAAAAACACATTAGAAACCAAACTTCTCCGAAACGAAAGGGAGGGAGAAGAAAAAAGGGGCTACACTTAGCCAAGGATACCTTTTAGACACCATCTAGTCCTAAAGACGGGGAGGCCGCTTGCTTACGCGGACACTGCATCAACATGCACAAAAAAGAAGTGCTTCCGCCATTCGTGATAGTTTGACACGAAATCGCTTATGATTGTCATCCCCGACCAGGGCCTCAACTGAATAATGGAGGACTTCCCGATTGGTTTAAACAAAGTGTCTAGATTGTTAGTGTCAAGGGTTATACCCAGGTCGAAACTCAGCACGAGGATCGCGACAATATGCTGAAGACCACACGGGTTTACTTGACTAATCGATATTTTGAAACGATCGAGAGGTCGTGTTATGGCCTCGGGAATTGGAAACCACAAATGACATTGTGTCAAGTACACCTCATAACACGTAAAATAACCCTCGGGCGGGGACTCAGAAACCTCTCTAGCCTCCTGAAGACGAAACTCGATAAATTCGGGAACTTGACGGTGGTCCCGGATAGTATCAAGCCTATTCGGACATGTATTGCTTGGACAACCCTCTACGGGGTTGGCTTGAAACCGAGGCAAGGCCCACATACCAGGTCTGGGGGGTTTCACGTCTCCCCTAGCTGCCCAATACGCCTTGGTTTCTTCAGGGTTGACCGAGTGAGCTGAGAATTCCGCCTTTGGTACTGCATCATTTCATTACGAGCTGGAACCGTCGGGGACAGAACGGTCTTTTCGAGACTTTGAGGAAACCTTTCTTCTCGAAGAAATAAATTTCTTTTTTATCAAAGGAATGAAAGAGTATAGAAAAGCTTTTAATTTTTAAAAGAGTGTGTCCAACTCGTCGAACGGCAATACGACAAAACGACTAGAAGGCTTGATGATCTAACTCCCCGGACGGAGAAGATGGCCGAGCAAGATGTCCAACTCGTCGAACGGGTAAATCAAGCCACATGAGCCGACCAACTCGCCATACAGGAGAATTGGACGGCAAGGACCGACCAACTCGTCATACGGGCGAGTTGGACGGCTCAGACCGACCAACTCGCCCGTATGGTGATTTCGACGGCACAAACAAACTAACTCGCCCGTATGGCGAGTTGGGTGGAACAAGCAATCTGATTCGCTCGTTCGGCAAGACGGATCAGTCAATCCATTTTCACCTCATCCCGTTAACTCCTCTCTCAATACTTGATCAAACTTATCTTCGTTCCGTCTCGATGAAGATTGACATTGGGAATTTACCGAAAGAACTCTTTTTCCCGAGAAAAGATCGGATAAATCGTATGACACGGTAACGATTAACTAAACACCTAAAATCATCCTTCCCATGTGAAAGATCCTAACTCTCGGACGACGCCGTTTTAGCAACGCTACGTCGATAAAATCATAGAAAAGCCTAAGTCAGAAAATGGCCTAATACGTTCTAAAACTCAGCCAAAGGCCCACTCGCAATTTTACCCGGAGTCAAGTCCAATCTTCGTGAAGGTTTACCTTTTAGTTTGCAGGAAGAGATAAATGTGAAGTTCGTAAGATAAATGACAAGATCGGAGGATAAATGTTAAGTTTCCGAAGATAATCTTAAAGGTCGAAGGAAAAAAAGAATATTTCCGCGAAACGATAACTTCGACCAAGGGCAGAAGAGGAAAGAGCAAACTGCCTCTAGAGGAGTATATAAGGATTTCAAGGGTGATGATGCAGAAGACACACGAAAATCTCTACTCAGAGCAAACATAGCTTAGCACTTAGAGTATTTAGGCAACTTTCCGTTTTTGTTATTCGAGCTGCGACTCAACTAGGGTTTTGCAGTCTTAGGTTATTAAACCTAGGGATCTCGCCGACAGCTCTCATAGCGTAGGCTTCTATCCTGTTGTAAACGCTCATACACAAATTCGGAATAAGACATCTATTTGCTCTCTTTTCGATTCGTACTTTTCTTTTCGGTATTTACTTTGTAATATGACTGATTGACGTGTGGTTTAGCAGATATCTGGGACCTCTGGGAAACTAGGGTTTACCCTGCATTCCTAACTCAACAAAAATCGACAATCCGAATTTCGGTTCCCACACATACCAAGCCGCATAACATGCAAATATAGTTACTTAGATTGGAGGTTAGTTTTGGTTCCTTCACAAGTTCTTAGCAAGTGTGGGTATTACAGGACAATCAATCTACTTAGTTTTTCCATTCAACGTTAGAATGGTGCTGGGAAATGGTGCAACAAACTGTTCCAGAAAAAACTTATAGTCTATAACTAACTTTTAACTTTGACTCAATAAAACATTTTTTTTATAATCGTTAGTAAGAAATGAAACACTCAAAAAAATATGGTGTTATTAACTACCTCCCCCAAACTTGAATAACAATGTCTGATTGTGAAAATAGTCTGAGATTGGCGGGATTAAATAAATTGGAATGTAAGTAAGTTAGTTTTTAGGATTTAAGAACTCGTACCTTTCTGTCATACTCACCATCAATCGACGGCGCCAAAGGACTATCGATCGATGGTCGATGGACAGCATTAACTCGTTAGCAGGTAACCGTAAAAAATGTCTGAGACCTCCACATTCTGATCATATTTCTTTGTGTTAGCTCTGTTAGACACTAAAAATCAAATTAAAGTAGCAAGTAATGATAATAAACGTGAGTTCTAAAAATCCAACAAAATAAACATAACAAAATAAGTCAGGGACGAGTCTGAAATAAAGATAAAAGGGAGGAGAGAAAATAATGTAGGCTACTCCTTGTCAGTGGTATCCATATCTGTCTGGTGTGGTGGTGCTGGAGCTGCTGGTGGCGACCTCGCCCTGGTACGCGGACGGCTGAAACACTGGCACCGAGTCATAGCCTCCAACCTAACCCATAAAGCCTGAAGTGCTCCCACCACGAATCGCTGGAAGTCTCCGTGATCATGGGTGGATATCTCTAGGATCTGTGGGAATTCTGGCACAGGGGTGGCGGTGCTGATGCCTGGTCCTGTGCAGGTGCATGTGCTACTCTAAGTACTCATCTACGATGTATATGGATAGGAGCATTGTGCATGAGGCGCTCGTCTGGCCTGAAATCGAGGCGTGCAGGGGTGTCAGCGAAATCCGTCACATCAGGCGGTAGGAGCTCTATCTTACGGGGCCCCACACCATCTATAAAAGACCAGAAGCGTCCTTTCTTCAGACATCCTGCACTCGCCAGGTGAGCCTCATCCAAATACTCAAACTCAGACTCAACGGAGGCTCCTTAAAGGCTGATATCAAGGTGTAGAAAGATTGGTGTCAAAATGCTCCTACCGTCTCCTTCTTCATGTTGGATCCCTTGAAGGGTTTCACCTTAAGGGACACTAAGTGCTCAGAGAAGATGGCATCCAATTTCACCAGCTTGTCGCAAACGGGTGGTGAAATGACCTCTTCATCGAACTCAACCAAGCCCCTGACTAACTCTTACAGCAGTGTAAGCTCCTGAACATTAAGCTTGTTAGGCTCCATCTTACACAACAGGGTGTTGGTAAGGATCTTAAGAAAGAGCGCAAGGACGGGTGGCGGACGTATGTCTGTATGGCTGCCTTGGAGGAGAAATGACCTGTGGCAATGAGCCCCCAAAAGGCTTTCTACCCAGGGAAGGAAGGGACAATGCAGCCAAGGTACTAGGGTTGCTAAACCCGTAGATGCGGCAGAGGTGAGGGAAAGTGATGTTATTCCTGATGTCCCTGATCATGAAGGTAAAATAGGTGTCGGTCGCCCTCGAGTTCTGATAGATCACCCAAGCTGTGGCCATGAACTGTCATACTAAGTCAGGATAGAGTGGATATAGCTTAGTAGCTATGGTTCCCATCCCCATCTCCCTCATCCTATTGTGGATATCAGACCGGAGCTCCAGCTTTGTCAGGATGTCTTTATCGACGAACCTTGTGGGCTCGATAGAAACGCCTTGCCAGGTATTGTAGTAGGGGCTTACGTAGTCGTCCCAGTCCTGGGACGTGGCCTCAAGTCGCTACGACCGTCGATTGACAGTCCCTCGAGGGTGTCGATTGACAGTCCCTCGAGGGCGTCAATCGATGATCTGTCGCGATTGTCATGAAATTTTGATCTCTCAAATCAAACCAAAAATCATGCAAACAACAATTACAATCGGTTGATACATCCTATTCTAGTAATCCATCACCCTAAACCGTTCTAAATTCCAAGTTATACCTTAAAAATTCATTTTTTCTCTCAAGCCCTAGAAACTCCCTAAACTAAGAGATTTAGAGAACATAACTTGAAGATCGGTTGATTTAGTAAACTAAACAGATAGAGGTGGAAAAATTTAGTGGGTTAGGGTCAAAAAGGAGCAAAATCGGCCAAGGATTGAGAGAGAAATCGACTCTTGAAATTCGCAAGGTTTTGGCAGTTTTGGAAAGTGTTTATGAAAAAGGGTTCCGTCAAGCTTATAAACTCGACGTTTCACCGTTGATCGATGGTCATTTAGAGACATCGATCGATGGTCGCTCCCCATATTATTTTTCGTGCATAACTACTATTTTATTTATTTTATTTCATATATTTTATTTTTTATAAATTATTATATTATAACTAAATTTCCTAAAAAGCTTTCAAAAGTTAAAATTTTAAATTTAGATATTCACAAGTGGGTTGCCTCCCACTCAGCGCTTGTTTAAGGTCGTAAGCTGGACAGGAAACTGGGATCCTCAATCCAGTAATGCTTTACTCTTTGCCCATTCACTGTGAAGTCCTTCCCTTTCGGGTTAATGAGAACAATTGCTCCATAAAGTGTAACTTCTCTCACTGTGAATGTTCCTGACCAACGAGAACGCAATTTCCCGGGAAACAGAGTTAACCTAGAGTTGTACAAGAGTACTTGGTCATTAGGTGCGAAATTCCTAGAATGATTTTACTGTCGTGATAGGCTTAGTTCTCTCCTTGTAAAATTTTGAGTTCTCGTAGGCATGATACCTTATCTCGTCCAGTTCATTTAATTGGACTAATCTCCTTTCTCCAATGGATTTGGCATCAAAATTTGTTGCTTGATGGCCCATTCTGCTTTGTGCGCTAGCTCAACTGGGAGATGGCATGCTTTTCCATAGAGTAAGTGAAACGGGGTGGTTTTTAACAGTGTTTTAAACGCGGTTCGGTAAGCCCAGAGTGCGTCATTCAATTTAAAAGACAAGTCTTTGTGGGTTGATCCTACCGTCTTTTATAGATTTCTTTGATTTGACGGTTGGATACTTCTACTTGTCCGCTAGTCTGAGGATGATAAGGTGTTGCTACTTGATGGTGAACTCCATGTTTCTTGAGTAGTTTTTCGAACAATTTATTAACAATGTGGGTACCTCTGTCGCTTATTACGGTTCGTGGAAATCTGAATCGGGGAAAGATTATATTTTTGAAAAGTTTTGCGACTACTGCAGCGTCATATTTTGGAGTGGCTATTGCTGCAGCCCAGTTGGATACGTAGTCTACAGCGACTAGTATGTATCTATTTTCGTTAGAACAGGGGAAAGGGCCAATAAAGTCAATGCCTGTGGGAACCAAAATTCGCACTGAGATTTCCGTTGAATGAGGAACGTAGGATAAACCTTAGTTTCCCAGAGGTCCCGGATATCTGCTCAACCACATGCCAATCACTCAGAATACGAAGTAAATATCGAAAAACAAAGTAAGAATTGAAAAGAGAGCAAATAGATGTCTTATTCGGAATTTGCGTAGGAGCATTTACAACAGGATAGGATCCTCGGCTATGAGAACTGTCAGCGAGATCCCTAGTTCTAATAACCTAAGACTGCAAAACCCTAGTTAAGTCGCAGCTCGAATAACAAAAACGGAAAGTTGCTTAAATGCTCTATGTGCTAAGCTATGTTTGCTCTGAGTGGATATTTTTGTGTGTCCTCTGCATCATCACCCTTGAAGTCCTTATATAGTCCTCCAGAGGTGGTTTGCTCTTTCCCCTTCTGCCGTTGGTCGAATTTATCGCTTCGCGAAAATATTCCATTTTCTCCTCGATCTTCATGATTATCTTCGGAAACTTAACGTTTATCCTTCGATCTTGAAATTTATCTTCTGAACTTAACATTTATCCCTTCCTGCAAAATAAAAGATAATTCGTCACAAATTTTGGGCTTTATTTCGGATAAAATCGCGAGTGGGTCTTTAGCCGAGCTTTAGACCTCATCGGGCCATTTTCCGACTTAGGTGTTTCTACGATTTTTTCGAAAGAGCATTGCTAAGACGACGACGTCCGAGAGTTAGGATCTTTCGTATGGGGCGTGTTGCTCTAGTTTTTTAGTTAACCGTTGCCGTCTCATACGATCGACCCGATCCTTCCTCGACAAAACGAGTTCTTTCGGTAAATTTCCAATGTCTATCCTGATCGAGACTGAACAAAGATAAGCTCGATTAAGTACCGCAAGAGGGAGTTAACGAGGACGAGGTGAAAATAGATTGATTGATCATACTTTCAGAACGAGCGATTCAGATTGCTCATGCCATCTAACTCGCCCATTCGGCAATTGGTCATCTCGATCCATCCAACTCGCCCGTTCGGCGAGTTAGATTTGTCAACCTCACCGAACGGGCGAGTTGGTCGTGTCATGCCATCCAACTCGCCGTACGGGCGAGTTGGTCGGTCCTTGCCATCCAACTCGCCTTACGGGCAAGTTGGTCAGTCCTTGCCTTCTAACTCGCCGTCACGTCGGAGGTTTCTTGATCTATGAACATCAGGTATTGTTTTAGGAATTCTGAAGCGAGCTGGCGGAAGCTTCCGATGGAGTTTCGTCTGAAGCGAGAGAACCACTCCGCGGAGGTTTTCTACGAAGAGGCGACATTCACCAGCGTTTCTCTCGTTTTCTCGAACCTGGCTCTGCCCATTGCGGCCTGAAAGACATGTAGGTGTGCCTTAGGGTCAGTAGTTCCATCGTATGGCATCACTTTGACCTTCCCCGGATCCAAAACCCTAGTTTTGGTGATACAAGTGGTATAGGGTGTTTTACAAGCCTCTTCGAGTAGCAGATCGATCTCCGGAGCGGTGCTAGTAGCGTGGTGGATCTGGGACTTCACCGCCCTGACTTCGGCCACCGTTTTCATAGGATCATCATGAAGGTCGCGGATTTTGGAACTCTTGCTAGCAGATTTTGAACTTTGTCGGCGTTTGCTGTGAGTGCTCCGAGTTTGCTCCTCGGCTAGTTGTTCCTGTTGTTTCCAGAAGACAGCTTCTTCTTCTTCGTTCATAGGGTTGTCAAACTAGGATTCGTCCCAAGCTGATCGACTCCTTGTGCGACGCGGATCTATGGCTGCCTCTTCGTCTGTAGGTTCGAACTGACTGCTAGATTCCACGTCGACGAGTTGACTTCTCCGCCCTCTTTATCTTTTTCAATAAGAGGACGATCTATCGGGTTCTTCTGCGTTGGTGCTGGGGTTACTTCATCGTGATTTTTTCCTGATGGTTTGCCTTGCACGTTGTTGGACCGGTCCAAAGGTGTTGCAAGGTCAAGTCTTCTTCCGCAGATTTGGGCTATTCCGCGAGGAAAGATGGCCATGTTCCTCGTCATAAGGCACTACAAGAAATATGAGTATTGGTAGCACTTCGCGGTAGCACGAATTCACTAACTGCTATCGAAAATACCAAAATCTGATCACAATTATATCGTAGCACTAAATCCGCGCTAAGATAGAATTTCATTAAGCGGGAAAGCAAAAACAACTACTATAGCTGAAAAATTAGTTTGGAGCCAATACTTAAGCCAATTTTTTGGTTTCCTTTAACTTCTTACCGGGTAAAGAAAAACAACAATTATCTTTTTGCTATGGTTTTTATCTGTTCTCTTAAAAAAAAAAAGAGAGTTCTTTATCTCTCGTCGTTTCCCCTTTGCTCGATCTCAAGCTCCGACCACCACTCTGTGGTCTCCACTCACTGGCAGTTGAACACGGTGGCACCTCTTTTCCACTCTCGAGCCTCACCGCCGTGTCTACGCTCCTCAATCCGCCGCGCTCTCTTCACATCGCAACAGTGTCGTCGTCGTTTGTCACGTCGGAGTTCTCATCCATCGCTGAGTCCGTGACAAAACCACAACACGGTAGCACCTACTCCAAATCAAGCTTCTCTGGCGCGTTCTTGCTTTACAACTGGCATCTCCGTCTTCTTCAGTTCTCGTCGTCACCGGAATCATGCTTTACCGTCGGAATCAAACTCTAGAAGAGCAACAATGGCATTTCGACAAAATGTTTGGCTTTTTAAAAGTTTGTAGTTGTAGGAAGTTCAAAGCTTGAGATGTCTCGTATTCAAAAATCGATTCATGGTTCTTGTTGTATTTGTCTCTTTGCGTGAAGCTTAGAGCAGCACTGCCTCTGTTTTGTTGATTTATCTCTCTCTCTATTTCATGTTGTTTGGTACTGACTTTGTTTTCCTCCATGAACTCCAGTGGTGAAGCTACGTGTGTTATTAAATCATCACCTTTAGATGAACTTATAAGCAAGCTAGTGTTCTGTCTTGATCTTGTTTCTGTTGAGATATTAAGGGAACGAATCACTTTCATTAGTGAGAGCTGTTATCCTCAAGTGTGTTCTTGGCAATTTACTGATGAGATTTTGTGGGATGGTACAGGCTCAAAAAGCTTCAAATTTCACTGAATAAGAAGCTCCTGCCTGGGCTCCTCTACGTGTTAATTACATGTTAGCAAACCCAAAACTGAAGGGCTGGGACAAAAAAACAGGTATCCATAGTTCTGGAACCAACCTTGCGTGCATACACTCTCTCCCCGAGACTTAAAATCATGGTGATTATTAGCGTTCTTATGTGTGTCTCTGACTCTGATGTTGTAGGTGTCTCTCAAGATTAGGGTATGAACCAAAGCGGATCTGAGAGAAGCAGAGGATGAGCTCGTTAAAGTGTTGGCAGGTTTATGCCGACATGAAGTTGTAACTTTGATTACCAAATTCTTCATTCTGGTTCCTTTAACCATTTCTTTGATTTTCTTGATCTTGTGTTGTCTTTGTTTCTCTGCCACTCACCATTGACAGCCTTTTGGTAATCAAAATTCCTCAGTGGCTCCTTTTGGTTTCTTATCGATGGTAAGAGTTATGTTTGTATCTGTAATTGTTCAGATGATTACGAAGGGGAGCAACTTGCTAAGGAAATCTCCAGAGACTGGAATACTGGTATCCAATATGATCTTTACTCTTTTGTTTCTAACTTTCTGTTACTTATTTTGTTGCAGTTTTCTTTCATATGTATTAGTGATTTCTGATATATTTGGTAACTCTTTCCGTCTTTGAACAGAATATAAACACTCTAAAAATTGTCAGTGGTTTTTCTCATTGACCCTCAAGTACTTCTTCGATCCCAAAGTTACTGTGAGTGAACATTTTAATCTGTAATCTTGTATGATTGAAACAAAGCAAAACAGGGGCTAACTAATGTGGACAGACAGTGGACCAGTTACATGACTTCAAGGCTTGGTTTGATTTCAGGCTTCGATGTGTGTTTTTGATGTTGGAAGAACAGAATATGGAGCTGTTGTAGACTAGTAGCAAAGTACTTTTACAAGTTTTGAAGTTATGTAGTAGGTTTAGTTAGTAGGTGAGTTGGTATATATATTTTGGATAATTTATAATGTAAAAGATTATGTATTTTGGATAATTTATGGAATATAAAAGTTATATATGAAAGTCTAATAAATTTATACTATGTAAAATATTATTCAAGTACATGAAATTTTATCAAAAAGTTATGCATAAAAATTAAATTATCATTTATATTTATAAAATACTAAATGATGATATGAGGTTTAAATTAGAAAAAATATATTAAGTTTTAATGGTTGGTGTTTAAAGTTTAGGGTTTAAACCCTAGCTTCTAAATATAAACTTTAAAACTTCAAACTTTTCGGAATAGAATTTCAGTTTACACTTAAACTCAAAATTTAAATCTATTATCAAATATAAAATCTAAATCTCAAACACTAAATCTTAAATCTACACCGTAAATCTCATACCCTAAACCCCAAACTTAAACCTTACATACAAAGTCATAAATCTAACTTTTCCCAATTTATAATATAAATTTAAAACTTAAACACCATTATATACTAAACTCAAATTGTATAATTAATTCTAAATCCTAAACAACAAATCTCATATTAAACTATATCATAAAACACTATATTATACATGTATATATATATATATATATATATATATATATATATATATATATATCATACCCTTCATTACTCATATATCATAAATTCTATCTAAAGAAACTTAAAACTCCAATCTTTTTATTATTTAACATCAAGAATTACAGAATCTAATCTCAAAGATCTAAACCCAAACCACTATACTCCTAAACCCTAAACTCTCTAATCATTTTGTTAATCTTATAGTATTAGTTCTATTTAACTTCAAATTGTTTTGTTAATTTTATATTACTATTTTTATAAATGTAGATGAATAACTTAGTTTTTATATAAAAAAATCGTCAAACATATAATGACAATTAATTAAATAACTGTTTAATGAAATAACAGCTTTATTAATTGATCAATCTTGACCATAGATTAACTTTAATCTAATGGCCAGAAGTAAAACTTTTGGTTATCCTCGTACTTCTTCTTCATTGGTCAATTGTTTTAAGTCAGATCCACAATACAAGGATCACCATTTGCACCATTGGATTAGATAGAATCAACGACTCAGATTAATTATTTTCTCCTTTTTTTTCTGTCTCATCTTGCGTTATTCTGAGAAGAGAGTCGAGTGAGAGAACAGAGAGAGAGATATAATAGAGAGTTCGAAAGCTTCACGACCACGCTCTTTTTGAAACCTTCGGTTGAAGATCAGTGGGTTTCGAGGAGAAGAACGGGTACGAGATCTCGAAGTTCATCTCAGATTTACCCATTGTTTACCAAGTTCATCTCAGATTTACTTTACTTTTTGATTTAATAGGTTAATTTCGATTGAGCGATGCGACTGGAGTAAGCGAACAAAGGTGGATACTCGAACAGAGGCGTATGCTCTAGAGGTTGGAGGCTCCGAAGGTGAAGTATTAGGGTTACAAAGCTGCTGACCTCAACATAGGAGAACGTTCTTAGGTAAATTTAATGACTTTTGGGTCCATGATTTCATTGCAGAGATGAATAAAAAATATGTCTGGGTTAATATGTTGGTCCTCCTAATGTGCCCATGTTCTTGTTTTGCTAGATTAAATGGCTTCCTAAGCTATCAAAAGTTCATGAAATCACCGAAGGTTTAAGCTTTAAAAAAGAAGAGGCCAAGTCGGAGGTTGTTGATAGATCCAAGGAGGATCGTATCTGTGTAACAAGAAAGGGAGAGAAAATAGAAGAAGAGCAAAGGTAAATAAGAAGATAGAGAGAAAGAATTTAGGGATTGTGCGGCGGAGGAGGCAGAGCTGGGGAGGAAGTGCGGAGGAGGTGGGAAGAAGTTAGGGTTTTTTTAGATTTTGTTTTTCTACCCGGTTTGTATGTGAACCGGTCTAATTTGTAAACCGATTTTTTAATTAGTTTTTGGTTTAATGTGTTTTTAATTATTTGTATATTGATTTTAATCAATAAATATTTTTATTTTATTTTTTGAATTGTCTTATTTTATTTTTAATTAATTATTATTAATAATTAAATTTTAATAATTTATTTATTTTTTAAAATATTTTATTTTTAATTATAGCATTATATATATGTCATTATAAATTATGTTACGGCACATGAAAAAGGCCATAGTAAATCATATAATAACACAATTATAGTGTTATTAAAACATTTTAATATAGCGAAACATAAATGCTATAATATCTCTCATTTTTATAGCACACCAAAATACGCTACGATAGAAGGAGGGTCTACCATAGCTGCGGCTGTCACGGCGTTCTTCGAAACGCTATGAAAACTTTATAGTAGCGTTTCTCGGGAGCTACCAATACCAATATTTCTTGTAGTGAGGGTATCAACCTGTTTAGCGAGGGCGTTCATGACCTTATCCTTTTCTGCTGACTTCTTCTCAAAAGTCGAAAACATCTTCTTCACCTCCTCGAACGCTGCGGTGTTTGCGTTGGCGTTGACCACAGTGACGTTCGTTGCCGGAGTATTTTCAACGTTTTCGTTGCGAGGCTCTTGGTTGTTAAGATCTAAGATGGTTTGGTTGAGCGTTGATGGCTGACAGTTAGATTGATCCATACCCCCCCCTCCTTCTAGCGCCAAAAAGTGGGAACCGAAATATGCACTGTCTATTTCCGTTGTATTAGGAACGTAGGGTAAACCCTAGTTTCCCAGAGGTCCTGGATATCTGCTAAACCACATGCCAATCAGTCTGAATACGAAATAAAGATCGAAAAGAGAGAAAATAGATGTCTTATTCCGAATTTGCGTATGAGCGTTTACAACAGGATAACAGCCTTGGCTATGAGAGATGTTGGCAAGATTGCTAGTTCTAAAAACCTAAGACTGCAAAACCCTAGTTGAGTCGCAGCTCGAATAACAAAAACGGAAAGTTGCCTAAATGCTCTAAGTGCTATGCTATGTTTGCTTTGAGTGGAGATTTTTGTGTGTCTTGTATCATCACCCAGTCCTTATATACTCATTCAGAGGCGGTTTGCTATTTCCCCTTCTGCACTTTGTCGAATTTATCGCTTCGCAGAAATATTCCTTTTTTTCCTCGATCTTCATGATTATCTTCGGAAACTTAACATTTATCCTCTGATCTTGACATTAATCTTCCGAACTTAACATTTATCCCTTCCTGCAAAATAAAAGATAAACCATCATAAAGTTTGGGCTTGATTTCGGATAAAATCGCGAGTGTGCCTTTAGCCGAGCTTTAGACCTCATCGGGATGTTTTTGACTTAGGCGTTTTATTACGATTTTATCGAAAGAGCATTGCTAAGACGACGTCGTCCAAAATTTTAGGGTCTTTCAGATGGGGTGTGTGACTCTAGGTGTTTAGTTAACCATTACTGTCTCTTACGATCGACCCGATCCTTTCTCGAGAAAATGGTTCTTTCGGCTAAGTTCCAATGTCAATCCTGATCGAGACGGAACAAAGATAAGTTCGATAAAGTGTCAAAAGAGGGAGTTAACGAGGACGAGGTGAAATTGGATTGATTGATCCGACTTGCCGAACGAGCGAGTCGGACTGCTCGAGCCACCTAACTCGCATGTTCGGCGAGTAAGCCTTGTCCAACTCGCTGAATGGGCAAGTTGGTCGTCTAGATCCATCCAACTCGCCGAACGGGCAAGTTGTTCGGTTTTTGTTGTTTGATTTACATGTTTGACGAGCTGGACGTCTTGCTCGGCCAACTCCACCGCCCGGGGAGTTGGATGATCTAGTCTTTTAGTCGTTTCGTCGTTTTGTAGTTCAGGGATACGTTTACCCGAAGTTTTTGGAAAAACTCTTCATGATGGCTCTAAGGTTCCATCACCTCAGAAAGAAAATGAAGCAGAGGATCAATCAGAAGAAGAGAAGTGATCCTGGTAAGTTTGGGGTTCCCTGCTTGATCGAAGGTCACGACTATCCTAATGCACTCTGTGACACAGGATCATCAGTCAGCATCATCCCCAGAGCTATGGCAGAGAAGATGAGTCTGAAAGTGGAGTGTTCTAGCGAGTCATTCACTTTTTTGGATTGCTCTAAGGTGAACTCATGAGGGATAATCAGAGATCTTCAAGTGTATATTAGCAATGCCTTAGTCCCAGTAGACTTCCATGTCATGGATATCCAGATAGGTTGGAATTCATCTCTAGTACTTGGAAGAGCTTTCATGGCCACAGTAGGAGCTATCTGCGACATGAAGACTGATGTAGCTTTTTTATGTGTACTCTCAGTTAACCCTATGAGCTACTTTTACTCTCTCAAATAAGAGTTTCAGTGTAGTACTTAGGGATCGAATCCACAAGGACTCTAGGATTTCACAATAGACTTATTGTTTTCGAATTAAAGCTAGACAATATATGTTTATTAACAAGCATTAATTTCAGGATTGATTTGGTTTGTAAAGACTTATGGGATATTTTAGACTTAAGGGAAACTCTCAGGTAAGTTAAGCTATGTAGACTTAATAGATGTTAGGAGTTTGATGAAGTGCGGTTCTCGAACTCAAACTTTGAGGTTTAGGAGATCACTCTCGTGACTCTCAACTCAGTGTCGATCGATGGCCACTGTGTGGTGTCGATCGACGCTCCTACTATACGGTTACAATTTCGTGGTTTGATGTGTTTTCTAAACTTCTAATTCAACTCTCGTTTGTTACTAGTTTTTTAGATCATTTAAGTTATGTTTCAAGGTTATAGCAAGGCTCTCGCTTGAGCTATTAAATATTATAATCTAGGGTTGAAGTTATCAAGTTCAACTCAGCATTAAGAACAACTTAAGCAAAGAACTAAATGATTACCCTAACAATTCTATGTGATCAACAAACCATTACTATCCTCGAAGAACCTTAAATCTAACAGCGAACTACTCAGACATGATTATGAGAAACATAATAAATAACTAAATGAATTGCATAGAATAATAAGATAAGAGTTAAAAAGAGTTCAAGATCTTCTCTATAAAGGTGTTGAGATCTCTCTCTCCAATCCTAAGCTCTTCTCTTGTAACAAGTAAAAACATCACCGTCAACAATGACTTAACAAAACGTAAAATAGATCAAAAACACGTCCAAGGGTCTCAATCCATAGCTAAACATTTGGTGTGTATGTGCACTTCTGCACCTCAAAAGCTCCAGAGTTACCAAAGTTCTCCAAAACGTACCTGACCCTGAAAATACTCTAAAACAATACCAATTGCATATAAAAGACTCTAAAATCACACATATATATATATAATATATATCATGGGTGAAAACATGTAAAAACCATGATATATCAACTCCCCCAGACTTAACATTTTGCTTGTCCTCATGCAAAACAAAGGTAGTCGGTGAAAGAGGTTTGAAAAGCGGGGACTCACATAATGTATAAGTATAACTATTACCCCTACTATATCGCAACCACATCAAGAAATGCTAATCAAAGATTATATTCATATCCTAGTATAGGAACCAAAAATCATTCTACCAGCAACTCAACAAATACTAATTTGACTCACCTCTCTACTAATCTCATTTCTTTGCATAAAAATAAAGTGCATGCTTTACCTTGGGAATATCGATCAAAGGACACATGGACTCAACTCCTGCAAATTTGAATCCATAGGTATAAAGTATTTCTTGTTCCCTTTCTTCCCTCTTCTCTCTCTGAATCTTTTTAGATCTCAAACTCAATGGACAATGATGCTGATACATTCCATCTTGCCATCTCATTTTTGAATTATTTTTTTGGACAAAGTTGTAGGTGAATAATGGGGTCAGCAGTAATGTACCTACCCCTCGTTTCCAACAATGTTTGATCATTCCTTTGAATTAGAATAGTGAGGTCATTGGTAATGTACCTACCCCTCTGCATCTCAAGAAATCATCTCAATATTTTATCTTATTGATCCTGAAGAGAGAGAGAGAGAGAAAGAAGGGAAATAAGAAATATACAGATTAGTACCTTACAAACTCACAGAATGAATCCGATCCGATGTATACCAATCCACAAAGCAAGTAAAATAGTCAGTATTAGGTTAGAGATCATCTTTGGTTCCTTCAAACTCTCTTAGTAAGTGAGATCTAATGGCAGAATGATCCACTTTGGCATCTCTAGTAATCTCTATAATCAACATGTCTAAGAATGGTGTTATAGTGTGGTTAGTCAATAAATATGTTCTGATCATAATCTCCTTCTAGACTCAATAAAAACTATTTGAAAAACTTAATAAATAAAAACTCAAAATGGATAAAAGCATCAGCGAACCTCCCCCAGACTTAAATAACACTATCCCTAGTGTCATCCCGTCCGATTCGGTTAAGGAAAAACTAAATCATAAGTAAAAGGTAGAGAAAAAGTTGAGGTTACCAAACTCTGTGAAGAGTGTTGACCGATGGTGGGTAATGAATGTCAACCGACCGTGATTGGCTGCTCTCGGCCGATGGTGCTCCTCAAACTTAGTATATCCTATATTTTTTTATTGAAATGGAAGAAATGCAATGGGTTGCCTCCCACTTATCTAACAGTGGGTTGCCTCCCACTTAGCGGTTGTTTAAGGTCGTTAGCGTGACAGAAAGGGTTTGTTAGTCGGGATTTTGCAGCTCAAGACTCATGGTTTGAGGGCGTGGGATTTCTGCTTGAGCCCAGTAATGTTTTACTCTCTGCCCATTCACTGTGAAGTTCTCACCTTTCTAAATTAATCAGGACAATCGCTCCATGAAGTGTAACTTCTTTCACGGTGAAAGGTCTTGACCAACAAGAACACAGTTTTCCGGGAAATAAGGACAACATAGAGTTGTAAAAGAGTACTTGGTCGTTAGGTACGAAATGCTTAGAAATGATTTTCTTGTCGTGACATGCTTTAGCTCTCTCTTTGTACAATTTCGAGTTTTCGTAGGCGTGATACCTGATCTCGTCCAGTTCATTCAATTGGACGAGATCAGGTATCACGCCGTGATGGGCCATTCTGCTTTATGCGCTAGCTCCACTGGGAGATGGCATGCTTTTCCATAGAGTAGGTGGAATGGGGTGGTTCCTAACGGTGTTTTAAACGCGGTTCGGTAAGCCCAAAGTGCATCATCCAATTTTAAATATCAATCTTTACGGGTTGATCCTACCGTCTTTTCTAAGATTTCTTTGATTTGACGGTTGGATACTTGTATTTGTCCAATATACTGAGGATGATAGGGTGTTGCTACTCGATGGGAACTCCATGTTTCTTGAGTAGTTTTTCAAACACTTTGTTTATAAAGTGGGTACATGCGTCACCTATAACCACTCGAGGAACTCCAAATCTAGGGAAAATGATACTCTTGAAGAGTTTAACGACTACAGCAGCGCCATTTTTCGGAGTATCGCTTCAACCCATTAGGATATGTAGTCTACAACGACTAATGTGTATTTGTTCCCGTGCGTAGAAGGAAAAGGGTTCATAAAGTCGATACCCAGCAATCCAACACTTAAACTTCAAGTATGAAATTTTGTTCCATTTTGTGTCTCTTGCTCATTTTCCTCTCATCTGGCAGGGATCACATTGTGCTATGTATGCTTGAGCATCTCGAAACATAGTTGGCCACCAAAATCCTGCTTGTAGAATCTTTGACACTGTCTTAAAACTAGTGAATTGCCCAGCATAATCAGATCCATGACAATGATATAGGATATATGGGGTTTCGCTTTCAGCAACACATTGTTTGTATATGTCGTCAGAACAGTGTTTGTAAGGGGGTAGGGTTCATCCATTGATATCTCCGAATTCCCCTTAGAAATTTCTTTTTGTTATATCCTTGAAAGAGTTCTGGTTCTACGTCAGCCACAAGATAGTTTACTATATCTGCATACCAGGGTCTATTAGTGGTGTTCAACGCACACACACTCCAACTTAAACTTCTACCTTCGGGAGAATCATTATCAGAAATCAAAAGGGTTACATCTAACATTTATGTCGAGTGTAATGATGACGTCTGTCGACAGCTTAGTGGTACCATCAATCGATGTTCTTTCCAAGTCTCCGATCGATTATGCTTCATATGTCAAATACACACTACCAATAAAAGTTGGTTCTAATTGGTAAATGTTCTTTGTAGGTAGGAAATCATCGATAGGAATGTCATCTTCGACTCTTATTCGGGATAAGTGATTTGTGACTCCATTTTCTACTCCTTTCTTGTCCTTCGCTACTATGTCGAATTCTTGTAATAGGAGAATCCATTTTAAAAGTCTAGGTTTCGCATCCTTTTTGTTGATTAAGTACTTCAAGGCGGCGTTGTCGGTGTGAACAATTACTTTGAACAGACTAGACACGAGCAAAAATTTTCAAAAGCGAACACTATAACTAATAATTCCTTTTTTTGTTTCCGCATAATTTCGTTGTGCATCTTCAAGGGTCCTACTAGCTTAGTATATAGCGTGAAGCTTTCTATCCTTTTTCTGGCCAAGTACTGCGCCTACAATGAAATCACTGGCGTCGCACGTTATTTCAAAAGGTAGAATCCAATCTAGTGCGTGCACAATTGGAGAAGAAACGAGGGCTGATTTGATTTCTTTGAAAGCTTTGAGACATTCAGGTGTGAAGTCGAATTTCATTTCTTTACATAGGAGTGTTGTGAGAGGTCTAGCAATCTTGCGAAAATATTTTATGAATTTTCTATAGAATCCAGCATGTCCTAAGAAGCTTCTAACGTCCTTTACATTCGTGGGTGACAGCAGGCCTGTCATTACTTTGATTTTGGCTTTGTCCACTTCAATGTCAGCTTATGAGACTTTGTGTCCCCAAAAAATTCCACTGTTAACCATGAAGTGGCAATTTTCCCAATTCAGGACTAAGTTCTTTTCTTCAAATATAACTAACACCTTGCATAGGTTGCTGAGGCATGATTAAAAATCTGATCCGTACAACGAGAAATCGTCCATAAAAACTTCCATGAAATCTTTGATCATATTTGTGAATATGGACATCATACATCTCTAGAATGTAGCAGGAGCGTTACAAAGTCCAAAAGGCATCATGCGGTATGCGAATGTACCATATGGACATGTGAAGGTGGTATTTCTTGAATATCATGATGAATGGGGATCTGGAAAAATCCTGAATATCCATCAAGAAAACAATAGTATTTGTGACCTTCAAGTCTCTCAAACATCTGATCTATAAAGGATAGAGGGAAGTGATCCTTTCTTGTGGAGCTTTCTGTAATATATAAACATTATGTGTACAATAACCGTTCTCGTCGGGATTAATTCTTCTTTGTCATTCTTCACAACCTTAACTCCACCTTTCTTAGGAACGACGTGTACGGCACTGACCCAATTACTATCTGAGATTGGATATATAATCCTTGCTTCCAGAAGTTTCATGATTTCTTTCTTTACTACTTCTTTTAGGTTTGGATTCAGTATCCTTTGATGTTCAATAGATGACTTCTATACGTCTTCCAGGTCTATCATATGCATACACAAATCGGGTGAGATCCCTTGAATGTCATCGAGGGAATACATGATAGCTTTGCGATGTTTTCGCAACTTGTTAAGCTGAAGTGCTTGCTCTCCGCTATTCAGGTCGGCAATGATGATGACAAGATAAGAGTTTTCATAAAGAAAGGTATATTTAAGTCCAGGTGGGAGCGGTTTAACCTCAATCTTGGGTGCTTTCTCCTTACTCCAATCTCTGGTCATTGAAGGCTGTCGACCAATGGTAGGCTTTGCCTGTCGATCGACGGTGGTCAATAAATCGATTTCTTTAATGTCGATGTGCATTACTTCCTTGGCAGAATCCATCAATCTCGCATATTCCTCAGCTCGATCATCCACCGCAAAGATTTCGCTTTTCGGAGATGTGATTGCTCTACCCAAAGGATCATTAGAACACATATCCGTAAACAACTCTTCAGCTAATTCAGAAAGGTGATCAATATGGTAGGCTTGACCATCAATCAAAGGTTTTTTGACTATTTTTTTCATGTCGAAAACCATCGTTATATTACCGATATTGAGACATATGAGTGCTTCTCTGACATCAATGATCTCTCTGGCTGTAGTCAGGAATGGTCTTCCTAAATTTAGAGGATTTATGGGTTCTTGCTCATATCTTAGCACTACGAAGTTTGTAGGTATAAGTCATTCATCAATGCGAATGGGCACATCTTCAAGTACACCTTCTGGAATCCTAATGGATCTATCGGCTAAAATGAGAGTGATCTCGGTAGACCGAAATTGAGTTATCCCAAGGGAAATTGCAACTGAGTAAGGAATCAAGTTTACACTATAGCCTAAATCATAGAGTGATCTTTGGAATCTCTCATTGTGGATGGTGAAATCTAGAACAAATCTCCCGGGATCATGAAGTTTAACTAGGGTTTCTCCTTGAATAATCGCGCTCACTTCTTCGGATACCATCATTATGCTATGCTCTGTTTCATTGAATCCTCGTGACACTGCATCATTCACATATTTCTTTATTGCAAGTGAAACTTTTTAAGGCATCGCTCAGTGGTATCTCGATGATCACTTTGTCAAAAGGTTTCTTGAATATTGCTCGATCTAACTCTTTTTCGCTTTTGCATTACTACCAGGAAAAGGGGTTGTTGCTTGGTAGACCCTAGTCTTAACCGGTTTGGTTGACTTTGGGTCGGAGACTGGGCATCGATCGATTCTGGCAATTCTTTTAGTTCGCCAGCTTGGTCTAATTCTTCAGTTTCGGGAAGAATATCTGGACCATGCTCGTCAATGTCAAGCGGTATGGGGAGCGATTCTTCTTTTCCATCTTGCGCGATTTCTGCAAATTCAACAATGGTGATGCTCTCTTTCGTGCTGGGAATAAGTTGTTTTTCGCTTCTCAACATTATGGCATTGACTTGACTCCTAGGGTTTGTGTTTGTTCTCCCAGGTAGGAATCCTTCTTCTCTCCTGAAAGACAATGCGTTATTTTCAACTTGGTTGTCGATCCTCTTAATTTTCTCACTCAGAGTTTTAAATTTCTCCGTCATTTCTGAGTATATTAAATCTAATTTCTCGTCGACAGATAACTTACGATTTCCTGTGAAGAATTGATTCACTTTCGACTTTGTGTCCCTTTTTCGCACCTTCATTGCTGCATCGTAGCCTCTAGTGAAACTACCTACTTTAGGTTGGAATTGCTGAACCGGGAAGCTGGATTCGTTCATAGACTCTACTTGATTTCCATGTTCAGGCGAGTAGTCATCGTTGATGTTACTCGATCCAGAATGATTATGTCCTACCATAAAGGTTTTAACCGACGCTAAGGTTGCTTTTACCTCCGATATCTGATCTTTATTCGAGCTCTCTGCCTTCTTCCTCTTTTCAAGATCGGCCTTCTCGGCACTAGCTAGATGATATATTTTGAATGAGCTTTGAAGTTTCTTCAGGGTTGCTGGTTTTGAAATTCCCTTGACTTGCAGCGTCCAAAACCGCTTGGTATGTCCAATCGAGGCCTCAAAAAAACATTAAGTAGCTGGATCTCAGAAAACCATGGTGCGGGTAGTCTCGCTGGAGATCTTTGAATCTTGCCCATGAAGCCTTAAAAGCCTCAGCATGACCCTGAGAGAATGCATAGATTTTATTTCTCAGCTCTTTAGACCTTGCATTATCAAGGAATTTAGTTAGAAATGCAGTCTTGATCTCATTCTAGGAAGTCAGAGATCCTGGTGATAGGCTTTTCAGCCAATAAACCCTATCTCCAGAAAGAGAATGTTGGAAAAGCTTGCAGAAAAGGTAGTCTTCAGAGAATCCATGCACCTTGATGCTATACACACAATTTTTGAGTGTTTCGAGATGGTCTATGGGATTTTCATGAGGAATACCATGAAAAGGGTGCTGGCCCACTAAGGAAAAATATTTGGGTCTCAGCTGAAAGTCTTCTCTCTGAATGGCTGGTGGACGGATCGCAGAACTGACCAGGCATGTTGTAGTCTCCAAGTGTTCACTGACACCCAATGCCATCATTTAGGATCACAGCTATTCCTATAGGGGTTGCAGCCTCTGGTCTATCAATAAATTAGCTTACGACATTGCGTGCTCGGCGTTCTTGATCTCCTAGGACTACTTTATTATAATTTTAAATTAATGTATGCTGATTTAGCTGCTTCCGGCCGATCGGTATCGAACGATGCTGGTGGAAGAATGTCGCCCGATGTAGATGGACAAACGTCGATCGATCATGGATGAGCAGCAAACTTATTCTTTCTTTGTTCCTAATGACACATGTACTTTTTGGAGAGAATATTGATTCCAGACAACAAGAATCGATCGACAGAGCTCATCCATGATCGATCGACGTTTGTCCATCTACATCGGGCGACATTCTTCCACCAAATCTAGGCAATATTCTAAACTAAATCTAATGCCAATAAGAAATAGTCCCCGGCAACGGCGCCAAATTTGATGTAGCTTTTTATGTGTACTCTAAAATTAATCCTGTGGGCTACTTTTAACCTCTCAAATAAGAGGTTCAGTGTATTACTTACGGATCGAATCCACATGGACTTTAGGATTGCACAATAGACTTATTGTTTTTGAATTAAAGCTAGATAGTATATGTTTATTAGCAAGCAGTGATTTCAGGATTTATTTGGTTTGTAAAGACTTATGGGAAATAGTAGACCTAGGGGAAACTCTCAGGTAAGTTAACTATGTAGACTTAATAGATGCTAGGGGTTTGATGAAGTGTGGTTCTCAAACTCAAACTCTAAGGTTAAGGAGATCACTCTCGAGATTCTCTACTCAGTGTCAATTGATCGTCACTGCGTGGTGTCGATCGACGCTGCTACTAAACGGTTACAATTTTGTGGTTTGATATGTTCTCTAAACTTCTAATTCAACTCTCGTTTGTTTCTAGTTGTTTAGATCATTTAAGTTATGTTTCAGGGTTGTAGTCAGGCTCTCGCTTGCGCTATTAAATCCTATAATCTAGGTTTGAAGTTAACAAGTACAACTCAGCATTAAGAAAAACTTTAAAGAACAAAATGATTACCCTAACAATTCTATGTGATAAACAAACCATTACTACCCTCGAAGAACCCTAAATCTGACAACGAAATACTCAGACATGATTATGAGAAACATAATAAATAACTGAATGAATTGCATAGAATAAAAAGATAAGAGTTAAAGGGAGTTCAAGATCTTCTCTGTAAAGGTGTTCAGATCTATCTCTCCAATCCTAAGCTCTTCTCTTCTAACAAGTAAAAACATCACCGTCAACAATGGCTTAACAAAACATAAAAAGGTCAGAAACACATCCAAGGGTATTTTGGTAATTTGTGGAGGTTTCTGGGCTTCAGTTGGTCTTGGAACAATTCAGGTCTGTCTTCTGGTATCAGTGTCGGTCAACTCTAAGTTGTGTCGTCGATCGACAATCATTCATCTTCTCGACAGCTTCCTCACGCGAGGCAGACAGACCAATCTTCAGTAAAACGGGCATAACTTTAAAGTCAACAGTCATATGGATCTCAAACAAGTGGGATTGGAAATCTAACTTAAAGCTCTATCATGTGAAAAAATCTCAGCTCAATATCTCTGTGGGAAGGTCTCCATCCATATCTAAACATCTGACGTGTTTGCGCATTTCTGCACCTCAAAAAGCTCTAAAATCACCAATGTTCTCTAAAACGTACCTGAACCTGAAAATATTTTTTTAAAAATACCAATTGCATATAATAGACTCTAAATCATATATATATATATATATATATATATATATATATATATATCATAGGTGAAAATAGTTAAAACCATGACATATCAAACACAAACAAGTTGCATCTATCTCTAATTGATCAACATAACTATTATGAGTCTGTTAAAATTAAGAATGAAATTGCTCTCTTCGAATTGGATAATAATGCTGGACTTGTAGCCACGTGTTTCTGTGACTTTGAGCAAAAAGAGGAGTTGGATAATGGAGTATCGATCGACATCCAGCCCATACAATCAGTCTACGGCGACAACATACGTACAGTCGGTCAACACCCACCCTTCAACATTGATCGATACCCATCACCAAGCAGAGTCCAAGGATTACAACAGAGGAGAAGTCAGTGCTGATTATGGCTATCATCCTCAAAGAGAATATGATGTGGATTACTTAGAAGAAGAGGCAATTGAGTATCGTGGTCTTGTACTAGAGGAATTTGGAGTTTTCAGTGGATCCAATGACACATGAAACGCGACATCGATCGACGGTGAACCTAAAACATTGATCGATACTCCTTTTTAAGAAGGATATATCACCTGTATGGAAAGCACTAAAAGAAGGTTTTGTTGGGAGAAAGAGATGAGTATGGTAGTTACAAAGACAAATATGGCAATGCACGAACTATACATGGCCGAATCACCAATATGTCAAAAGCAGAGATCAGAGATATTCTTCAGAGAGCAGCCATCATTGGACACACTCATTTTTGTTTGCCAGAGTATGCAGAAAAATTTGATAGGACCATGCCAGAGATAGAAACGTACAGCAGAGCAGAGGTTGACAACATGGTACAAGGAATCTACAGAGCCCAGGAGATGTTGATGGATGAGTATTACAAGAGGATCGATTATGTCTACTACCCATTCAGCAATAATATTGGTTGGTTAACTACGTGCATGGAAGAAATGAAACATAAAATGGACTTTACTCATAAGATGATTCAAAGACAGCACGCAAATGGAGCAGACGAAGCAGCATCGATCGACGGACGAGCTCGGCCATTGATCAACACTTCATGCGGACTATTTAGACAGAGGCTGGTAACCGAGAAGATCCTAGAAGACAAGCTTGATGGATTTTATGCGTCTCAAGACATGATGATGGAAGATATCTCCAAGGGATTGGATGGCATCTCCAAACCTACATACAGCAGAATTGGATGGTTACACAAATGCATTGACAACCTTCAGGAGAGGATGAGTCAAATTGAGATCACCTAGGAGAACATGGACAGCCAAATAATCAGAGGAGAAGAAGCCATAAGAAGCATCATTGGTACATGGTTCGAGATGAGCAATGAAGATGTAGATACTTATTTTCCACCAAGTGTTGATCTATCTCCATACTAGACCCAAAAGTTCTACACATAAACCCACTATTTAGTAAGTCGTAATTTTGTTTTTTTAATTTATTATTAATTTTGGAATTTATTTATTAATTGCAGGTTTTTATACAAAAAAATTGTTAGATAAAAGGAATTTCAAAGACCACCATCGGTCGACACCTTCACACCACCATCGGTCGCCAACAAAGATCTAACATTGGTCGACACCAATCACTGACCATTTGTCTACACTCATTACAGAGTTTGGTATCGAGTTTCTTCCTTAAGCGTCTTACTTATGATTGCTTTTTCCTAACAAACCAGGACAGAATAACACTAGGGACAGTGTTATTTACGTCTGAGGGAGGTTTACTGATATTAATTTATATTTGAGTTTTATATTCTATGATTATTTTAGTTTTTATATTCATACTTATTCACTAACAGCTCTATCGCACCATTCTAAGATTGGTTAATTAAAGAGAGTACTAGAGATACTAAAGTGGATCATCCTGCCACTATATCACACTTGCTTAGAAAGTTTGAAGAAACCGGAGCTGACCTCCAAAGGAATACTGACTTATTTTCTTGCTTAGGGGTTTGGCATACATTGGATCAGATTCCTCTTGCAAGTCTGGAAGGTAAAAGTTTGTGTGCTTCTGATTCCTTTATCTCTCTCTCTCTCTCTTTTGCACCTAAAAAAAGATTGAGATGATTTCCTGAGATGCAGAGGGTTAGATACATTACCTATGACCCCACTATTCTAATTCAAAGGAATGATCACACATTGTTGGGAGCGAGGATTTGGTACATTACCGATGACCCTACTATTTGCCTATACTTTATCACGAAAAAAGAACAAAAAAGAGAAAGAAAAAGAATATATGATCAAAAAGAAGATGACATTTGTATCGCTAGCATTAATAGTTGGATTTGATATAGAAAAAGATTTAGAGAAAAGAGAAAAGAGGGAAGAAAAGGATCAGAGAAGACTGCTTGTGAGTTAAGAATACTTGCAGGGATAAAGAGTCCATGTGTACTTTGATCGATACTCCAAGGTAAAGCCCACACTTTTATTTTAGGCATCGATCGACAGTCTATCCTGACTTCTCAACGAGAGTTGTTAACAAAGACTTAAATCATAAATAGGTTCACTACTTGATATCTTATTGTTTGCATTCGAGTTCTAGGATACAAAACCCTTAGCTTTTATCCTCTATAATCCACATACTCTTAATGGTTTACAAAGCTAATAAATCAATAATTCTAGTTAGTTTACTTGTTTACTTAATAAAATCATAACTTGCCTAGCTTAACTATAATAAGACTGAGTCTATTGTGTGTCCTAGCTCTCTGTGGATTTGATCACTAAGTACTACAACTTGAACCTCTTATTTGAGAGAGTAAAAGTCACTCCTTAGGGTAATTTGAGTGGTGTCAATCGTATAAGTCACTAATGTCTCATAGTCTCTCACTCATTCTTTCTCAGCCGTTCTCTTCTTCAAATTCTAAATCCGCAGCGCCAAAGCCTTCATCTCCCATCAATTGAAATCATAATCCTAGTAGAATCAAAACCCTAGTCATGCCTATGCATACAAAGAACCCGTCGATCCTGTTGAATCAAGTCGAGCCGCATGAGAAAGAAGATGGTTCGGATCATGGAGGAGTAGAAACGGATGTGGTCACATCTGAAGCAGTAGAAACCGACTAACTGCCATCGTAAACTCAAGTACCATCAAAAAATCTGTCGATCCGGAAACCAAGGAACCACATGGAGAAGAAAGTGAAGAAAATTCAAGTGAAAAAGAGAAGGAATTCGGAGAAGGAGAGAAGGAATCCGGAGAAAGAGATGAAGTGGAATCATGAACTGTCGAGCAAGTTGAAGACACAGCGTCGAAGGAACCCAAAGAGACCGAATCGAAGCCACAACATGAAACGGCCCCCTCGCATGCAGAGGTAAGTAACAACTGAGGATTTTGTAGAAGGTTGAAAAATTGTTGAAACTTGATTTGAATAGCATAACTTTAAAATTGTATAACTTTGTAAAACTATATGAAACTTCTACTGATTTCAATTGTCTAGTTTTGTAAAACTAGGTAAAACTTCAACCTTTTTGATTGACTAACTTTGTGAAACTAAGTAAAACTTCAACTTTATGATTGTATAACTTTGTGAAACTAAGTAAAATTCAACTGTTTCTATTGTCTAACTTTGTAAAACTAAGTAAAACTTCAACGTTATGATTGCATAACTTTGTGAAGCCAAGTAAAACTTCAACTTTTTATTGTATAACTTGGTAAAACTAAGTAAAACTTTATGTATGTGGTTTAATATGATGTACGTGTTCTGTTTTCATTTGAGACCAGGTTGTAGAGGATGGAGAAGGAGGCATGCGACCGCTGAAGATGCACTTTCCTCCAAGCGAGTATCGAAATGGTTTAAGGCTTTCAGAAAAACTATTACATCGACACGGCGCTAACTAATATAGAAGCGATCATGAGACCGACTGAGGTGGACTGGTTCAGAAATCAACCACAGTTCCAACATTCTTCCATTTGAAAAAATGAAAGAAGAAGTGGATGGGATTGTGGATGGTCGTTGTGCATTCAGATTGTGTAGCTAAGAAGTATGATTTATGGTTTATTGTTAATGGGTTCCCAATCTGATGCTCTCTTATAGAACACGGACTCATCTCTAGACTATACTGCCATGATTGTCCCCCGCACCGTGAGAGGTTGGGTGGTACATCCTTCATGATCAGGTATTTTTAAAAAGGGAAGAAAGTTACATACCCTAGCATGGAGAAGCAACTGTTGGCAATGAAAAGAAAGCCACGTTAGGATCATCTGAAGATGGTTGTTCTATACTTCTTAGCCAGTGTCATCGTCGGAAGCCGAAAGACTGGAGATGGAGCATCACCTGAGGAAAATTTCTTTCCGAAAGTTGTTGATGACCTAGATGTGTTCAAAACATATTCCCTTGGGGACGGTATGCATTCGAGAAAAAACTGAAGGATGTATCTAGCTTCTTGGAGAAGTGCGACAGGTTGCGCCGTCCAGTTGGGTTCTTACAAACTTTCCTTTTTCCTTGGAGGTATTCTAAAGTTCTTCTTGTACTTAGGATAGTATATATTTTAATTTGATGTTAATGTTTTTCTTTTTGGCAGTTGTTGCCCTTTGAGGAAAATCCAAGCTTGAGGAACTTTTACCGAGAAACGGTGAATGGTGCAGACCCTTGCTGCACGCGGATGTGCAAGATGCAATACAAACGCAAAGGTGGAACCAAGGCATACAGTCTGAAATAAATGAACAGGAAACTTGGTGAAACTAAGGTATTTTATGTTATATGTGTATTCGAGTTAATGACAATATAAGTTTGTTACATATATGACATTAAAATTGTGTTATTTGCATCCACAGGATTTTGAGAGTATTTTGGTACCAACAGCGGCTGAGAAGAGACTTCTGAAAAGAGTAATAGGCAAGGAGAGTGGTTGGTCCGATGACGATGATGATGAAGTTGTTGATCGTAGGGTCAAGATAATACTGAAAGGGAAGAAACAAATTTTCTTTGAAGAACTTTACAACATTGATGTGACTGCTCGTACAACTCTGGTTGAAACTCCCGCTATTCCTGCTATTGAGGATACTGAAGGTGAGGCTCATGCTGGATTGGTTGCGGTTCCTGGGGCTGAGGACTTAAAAGAGGTTTAAGGTTGGGTTATGAATGCTATTTCAGATGGTTTGCAGGAGTTAAAAAACATTTTCAGCATAGGAGTAAATTATATGGTAGGAAAAATGGATGCACTAGGTAACATGATAACACCACTAGAAAAAGAAGTGAGATTCCTAGCTAAGAGTCTTCCAGGAAAGAGTGTTCTCAAAATTACTCATGATATGGAGACGAAACATGGTGGTGAGGATGACGTTGGTGGTAAGGACGATGATGGTCCTCATGATGGTGATGTTGAGGACGATGCTGGTCGTAAGGATGATGGTGGTGCTGAGGCTGATGATGTTGGTAAGGATAATGATCGCCAGTTGGACAAGAAAGATGAGGAGAAGGATGAAAGTGTGATGGCTGAGATGGATAAAAGTGAGGGGGCTGATATTGCTGTGATGAATACGCAGGCTCAGAAGGTTGAGAAGGAGATGACGCAATACAAGAAGCAAAGGAAAAATGATGTAGAAGAAGGTCCTTTGGAAAAGGCAAAGGGTTTAAGGAGTCCCATTTTGACAAGACACAAAAGGAGGCAGGTGACAACAAGGACAAGAAGGGCAAGAAGGGAGGTAAGAAGGAGGAGAAGAAGGCTTGAAATATGTATGTGTTTGTTTTAATTATGTAAAAGTTCTTAAAACCTGTTAAATGTTCTTAAAACGTGTGGGTTGTATGACTTATGTTATTTTGTCTAACTTCGTAAAACTTTGCAAAGCTTGTGCTTTGCGATTGTGCAAGTAGGTGAAACTTTGGCAAAGTTTAACTTTCGTCAGTGTACAACTTCATAAAACTTTGCAAAACATGTGCTTTGTGATTGTACACGTAGGTGAAAGTTTGGCAAAGTTTTACTTTCGTCATTGTACAACTTCGTAAGACTTTACAAAACTTGTGATTTGTGATTGTACAAGTAGGTGAAACTAAGGCAAAACTTGTGCTTTCATCATTGTCATAAATTATGTTAATTTTACAAAGAAGAGATGTCATACTTAAGTTTAAGTCTTAAACCAACAAAGTTACAAGTCTTAAAAGAGACAAAAGAAAGACTTGCAAAGGCTGTCGAACAGATCAACAAAGTTCTAGAGTAGAGTAGAGAAGGTTGTGAAACAACGAGATTACATTAAGCCAACTCATCTCATGGACGGGTAAGCTTAGCTTAAGCTCAGCAATCTCTGCAGCCATCTCATCCACAGGCTTTATTAACATTTCAACCTCTTGCTGGACACGGAAGACCCATGGTTGACGAAATGGAGGCCATCATTCTGCACATTAATCTAGAAAATATCAAAATCTGAACATAGAACCCGACAGTATCCATTTACCTCAAACTTTTTTCATGTGAAATATTTCCTCCCTGGCAAAGTGTAAAAATCGGTGGGATACTTCGGATCCGGAGACACATCATTGATGATTCTTCCCCCACAAGGGAATCTGGTCGGAATCTCGTACTCGGCATCCGCCACGAACCCAAGCATGTCGATGTGTCTCTTCTACGACTTCATGTGCATGTACTCCTCATATGGATGAGTCATGATTTTGATTCTGAGGAAGGAAATTTATAGAGAGATAATTAGAGAGAGAGAGAGAGAGAGAGAGAGATGTGGTTGAGAAATGGGGAAACCCAAAACAATGGGTTTAATACATGTCTTCTTAGATTTCGCATAGATTTGGGAGAGGGGAAAATGAAAAAAATGGGAGGGGAATATTCAAAAATTGGACAGCAAAAATTTTAATGGATTTTCGTGCTTGAATTTTCACCAAGTTTGTAGTTTTACAAAAACTTTCAAAGTTTTATTTTTTCTAATTTTCTTAGTTTTACTGTACTTAGATAAATAACTGTATATTATACCAACTATAGTTTGTTTCCTATATGCATTTCTTATGTAATCATGTAAAAAAATACTTGATTTCATGACATAAAAGTTTTCTAATCCCACAAGGTCAATATCGATGAAAAATATATAAAAGAGTCATGTATTTTCTTCGCAATGAATACAAATAAGTAATGTGATGCAAAATTTTTTAAATATTATTTAAATCATAAATAACATCAAGTTTTGTATCTCCAATTTGTGGAATTTTTAAAAATACCACTTTCCTTGTACCACTTTTCATTTTTACCTTCATTAAAGAGACATTTTCAAAAATACCACTTTTTATGGGGCAAATTTTTTTAAAATTAATTAGAATCCTAAATTTAAAATTCCTAAACCCTACCCCCACCCTACACTACCCCTTAACTCTAAACCCTAATTCTTAGATTAATTAAGCCAAGGGTTATAAGTGTGTTTTTCCCTCTTAAAAAACAAGGGTAAAAGTGATTAAGATATTTTTGAAAAGTGGTACAATGAAAGTGGTAATTTTGACAATTTCCCCTCCAATTTTGGCAGTGCTTAAAGTGTTATTCATAAGGTTGTTGAACTGTTCTTCATTTAAATCAAATATTTAGAGTTTTTTATCTTCAATTTTGTACAAAATTTCACTTAGTTTTACCGTAAACTAGTAATGAAACAACTTTAACTTAGTTGTACAATCATTAAACACAGATTTCACCAAGTGTTAAAAAGTTTCCCATACAATAAAAACATTACAAAAGAAAGTTTTACCCACACAGGCACAACCTACTCTTCTTAAAATCCTTGTGCTCATTGAGTTCCTTAAGTTGTTTGAGTTCCTTGTGATCATTGGGTTCCTTGTGTTCCCTGCGAGCAGTCGAACCAGTGACCCAAGTACCTGTTCGGCACATACTAATTCTTACTTTTACGTTCTCCTATCAGAGGGTTTCTTTTTTCATGAATTCTTCCCTTTCTTTTATTGTAGACTGGAGGTAAGGCATAATTTTCCGTGATTTCTTTTGGAAACATCCATTCAGACATATGCGGATTGGATATATAGTTCTTCGATATGCCGAAGCCCACACTTTAATATAGAAATACAGCGATATTAAATCATAAATGTCACTTAAATATGTTGGTCTATCATGCTTCAAACACTTAATGGCAGCGGCTATTGCATGAAACATGGGTATCTATATATATCCAAGTACTCGGTGCTGCACGTTTTATGGGGTAAATCCACCAAATATGTCTTTCCGTCCTTTCCAATAACATTGTATTCAAGCTCAAAAGAGTTCAACGAAGTCACCGTTTGTTTTTTCACCTTTCGGTACTCTTTTATGGATATTATTCTCCACAAAAGGAATCAATTTTCGTGATGATGGTCCGGCAGCAGCATCCTTCCTATGTCTGTTGAACCACTCAGGTATTTTGGCTATAACTGTACCAATCATAGGCAGTAAAGAGTACTTTCGTTCCTTATCAAAAAATGCATTCATAGACACCGCGACAATTGGAGGTGTCTATGTTCTACCTTGCACTGGGGATATGACAGTTCGCCCAATTTGTAACAGCTACACTTTTATCAAGATACATAGCACACGCTGGATACCACTCCCTAACTCTTGATACTTCTGTTCAAACTCAGCCTTTAAATAAACTTGTGCAACTGTTCTGAATTGTCTTGCAACCTCGTCCATGTTCTGTTTGACACTTAGTTTCACATTGTGAGATAGATGTCAGATACAATCCCTGTGTTTAGACATCGGATACACTTCAACAACGGCTTTTTCAGACTTACATTGTTGTATTTACTAATTCAGGCGAATCTGGTATAACAGTTTTCAATGTTGTGTAAAACCACGTCCAACTTTCATTTTTTCTCCGCATCAACGACACCAAAAGAGATAGGAAAATGGTGACTGTTTGGATCCTGAGCCGTGGCAATAATTAAAGCACCACCTTCTACAATCTTCAGAAAAGTTGCATCCACAGTGATGACTTTCCTAATTTAATGAAACCCTTCAATGGAAGATCCCAAAGCATCTAATAGATATCTGAATATTTTTTCTCTATCCAAATAAACTTGTTTTGGTACCCAGTTTGACCTTCTATAACATTAAAAAATGCAATTCCTTGTACCCTGGGAGTAAATAGAGTGAGTGTGGATTACCTTCAACTTTGGGTAATCCACTCTCAAGCTCACTAGATTTTTCACCATATGAGCTTTCTTGCTCAACTCTTGATTGTGTTACTCGGTTATTGGAACTATTTCCCATTCTTTGAGGACCTCTACATGAAAAATACTTCTTCTTTGCTCTTTATCCACTGATGTTAGAAAAGCAAACACATCTTCATGATCCAAAATATAGGCATGCTTCTTAGGTTCTACTACCAATGGAATGTAACTCAGATTCAGCCTCTTCGTACATGGATCTATGGTCATCTTTTTCCATATCCTCTCCTTCAAAAACGAATAAGTGATCTCCACTAATGATGATGTCTTAAAGTATATAGCATACAAACGACCATCGTTTGTAATCCATTCATAACCATCTACAGACTTTGCAAAATGTTCATCATATTCAAAGTGTATGTTTGTAGAGGAATAACCCATTGTTTGTTATACAAAAAAATATTAAACCGTTAAAATTAAACCTAGTTTAAGAGTTATACCATTAAAATTATGCTAAGTTATGCCTAGTTATACAATTATGCTACTGAAGTTATAATAAGTTTCATTAAGTTTTACCTTGTTACACATTTTTGTCAGTAAAGTTTCACCTAGTTACATTTTTGTCATTAAATTTTTACCTGGTTACACATATTTACGGTTCAACTAATACCAAGTTATACAAAGTTATAACAATCTAATCTAACCAAGTTTTACAGTTTTACCGTTTAGCTTATCATAGTTATACTAGGTTTTTCCAGTTGTTTCTTCTCTTCAAATCAAAATAATAATCAGCTTTGAGTCCCGACATTCTATTATTACTTATGATTATACCAGTTGTTGATTATCCAATTCCACAATAGATAGACCTCCCACACTTTCCAATCCTCAATTAGTTCATTGTGAACACAAATGTGAACACAAATATGAAATCTACTATCTAATATCAATTCCAACCACATAACATGCTATCGTGTATGGTGGATTCAAAACATGGGGTTTTACTACGATTTAAGATACACACCAAGATAATGCCTTACTTGAAGTTAATTTGAGCTAGGTTTGTGGATAAATTGCTCAATGATTTGGAACTGGAACCGCGCCCTCTGATTTTAGCTCTTGCAAAAGCGAGAGAGAGAGAGAGAGAGAGAGAGAGAGAGAGAGAGAGAGAGAGAGGAGAGAGAGAGAGAGAGAGAGAGAATGAGTGAGTGAGAGAGAGAGAGAGAGAGAGAGAATGAGTGAGTGAGAGAGAGAGAGAGAGAGAGAGAGAGAGGGAGAAGAGGGAGCAAATCAAATGGAAATGAGCTTGCTCCCTTGGAGAGGGAACTTTCAACTTTAACCATTCATATGAAGAGTATGAGAATATATAAGAGTATGTGAGAATTAGTAAGAGTATGACAAAATAAATTTTGCCTCATTAACAGTATCCAAGATTATTTCCCAAATACTCTTTTATATTTTTTCTTATTTATAATTTATTTAAATCACAAAATTTATTAAAAGACCAGCAAATCAAATGAAACCTAGTTAATTACAAGTTTACCAGCCAGTTTATCTATACCCAAAATTATACCCACCTGTTAAATTCGGGTTCAGTACTAAAAATCTAAAAATCAACCAAGTATTTTTAGGTTTTACTCATTCTTCCTATTTTTTATTTCTTCAATGAAACTAATCAATTCCAATCTTTTCAATCTCACTGATTTCCTTTCACCGAGAAAGGATAATCTTCCAACAAGAGACAAGTCGATTCTTTCTCCACAAAATAATATTAATAACGAATCATAAAACCCATCAAAAAGGAAAAAAAAATGAACCCATAATGGTATAACTTAGTAAATTTGGTGTAACTATAAAACTGTGTACAGCTTAGTAAAATTTCAACCGATTTTGATTGTATAATTTAGTAAACTTTGTGCAATTTTATGATGATAGCTTAATTTTATATATACTTAGTTACAATTTTCTATGAATTGCGGACTTTAGAGAGTGCAATCTCTTATATTGAAGATATGGAACAAAGTAAAAAGGAGCTTGAGGGGGTTCTAGCATAATAGTTAGACAGGGGCACATCAAAATTGTCAATTATATCTAGTGGTAAGAATAGATAGATTACATAAACTAGTATTAATTAGTTAAAAAATCAGAAGAGGGCCAATGCCCTGTAGGTCTTCACTTTCGTTCGTCACTAAGAAGGATGGTGGAAGTGATAGTGAAAAAGGTTGTTGGGGATGAGTAAAGAGAGTTTGTGTAACTTGGTAATTCAGTAAAACTTTGTTATTTATGTTTGTGTAACTCGGTAAAACTTTGAAAAAATTTTCCATTTTCGTTTGTTAAACTTTGTAGAACTTGAGATTACTTTCTTCTTGTCTTTGTATAACTTGTTTGTTATTTTTGTTTATAGAACTTGGTATAATTCGGGATAACTTTGTTTAAGTATTTCATTTTCCCTTGTCAAATTTCGAATAAATTTACTACCTATTTTTTTGTTTGTGTAACTCTTTAAAATTGTCAAAGTTTTCCAATTTTGTATGTCAGAATATTATAACTTAGTATTACTTTACTTTGCCAATGTTTCTCTTTTTGGTTTGTCAAAACTTTGAAATCATAAAAAATTCATCATTGCACTAATTTGATAGAAGCTCTGACTAGTTGTACAACCAAGTTTCTAGAACTACCATGACAATATGAATAGGACAACCTGTAACTATCAATATTTTCCTTCCATTATTGGTCCTTCAATCTCCATGGTCGTTTTGAGAAGCCACATGAAGACATTGATAGTATCAGCGATATGCATGATATCTCAACATATTCACAAGTAGAAGCACTACCCACATGGTTATCCTTTCAATGTTTTCCAAAAAAAAATCCTTATTTTCTTCATCTCGAATAACGTCTTATACTGACTCAATCACCTGGAGATGTTGTTTTGCTTCTTTAGTTACCTCTTAGGTTTTACTACCAATGAAATGTGACTCAATTTCAGCCTCTTTGTACATGGATTTATTGTCATCTTCCTGCATATTCTATCCACTAACGATGAATAAGTGATTTCTTCCATTGATGATGTCTAAAACGATATAGCATACAAGCGGCCTTTAGCTTAAATCTATTCATAATCATCTCTGGATGTTAATAGTATCCTTCATAAATAAAGTATACAGTTTTACCTTCATAGTCATACCAAATTATATAGTTTCACCAGTAAAATTTTACCTAGTTACTGTTTTGCTTGTAAATTTTTACCTAGTTATACAGTTTTATCAATATAGTTATACCAATTTTTACAGTTTTACCAAAATAGATATACAAAAATTTACAGTTTTACGGCATAACAAATACCAAGTTATATAATTTGTAGGGTTACAGATATACCATGTTATTTACACCAAGTTTTACTAGGTTCTCTAATTATCCTTCAGATCAAAATGCTAACTTGTTACGATTCCATATGATTATACTAGTTTTTTTATTATTCAATTCCTTGATAGATTGACAGCCCATAATTCTCACTGCTGAATTAGCTAATTGTGAATATTGAAGTCTAAGCTTCTAATTCATTATGAATGGATCAATATAAAAGTTGATGGTCACACTGAATATGAGTTCTGTTGAATTCGACAAGAGAGAAAGAGAAATGAAGAAGATTGAGTAAGGGAGAGAATGATTTTGATTGGTTGAGGGAAATTTAGATTTTAACTATATAAATTAAGAGTATTTAAAAAGGAAAGAGTATGTTAGAATTAGTAAAAATATATTAAAAAAATTTCATTTAAGAGCATCTAAGATTAGTCTCCAACATTTATGTTTAGTTGAGGATTGTTTCATCTTATAAAACCCAAAAACTACCATATTCTTCCAAACCGTTCTATGTTGTAATAAAATCTCCAGAACTGTTCTAATATGTAATGGGCAAATCTCCAAAAAGACCCTAAAAATATTTTTGACCAAAAGAACACACAAGAATGAAAATGATCAAAATATGTTACATTAAAGAGGTAAAGACACTTATAACTTTAGTCTATAGATATATAAATATAAACAAATATCTACATAATAAATAAATGTTTTCAAAAAATACTTATTCAAAATTCGAACACTTTTTCAATTTTCAATTATTTTCAAAAAAATTGAATCTTTTTGAAATATTATTCTAAAATCCAAAATTCTTTTTTGATAATAATTTTGAAATTATTATTATATATTTTTAAATCTTAAATTTTAAATTATAAACCTCGCCTCGAAAATCTAAATCCTAAGTATACAAAAGATTTGAAACCCTCTTAAAACGAGTTTTGAGAACTTATGCAACTACTTTCTCGTAAACCCCCCTCCACCCCATACAGATGGTGTTGGTGTCATCAGATACCCTTTATCCTACAACCTATGCTTCCCTTGTTAAACTCATTCCTAATCCCAAGCTTAGCTTCACCTAAAATGAAGACCTGGCCTTGTTTCTCTCTGAAACCCTCTACCGAAATCTGACTGGGGCCTCCACTTTCAACAACTTTAAGTTCACTTTCCTCCTTTCTGTAATGTCTCTATTGTTGGTTGGATCTTTATTTTCTGAATTTTGATCCAGGTTCAAAGACAGCAACCATCTTCTCCTTCTTGAGTCCCAGCCCTTAACAAGGACGGCGGTCTCATTTCTTTTCTGAAACTATTTACTCCTCCATTATGGACTTTGTACAAGTTTTTGGCTCCATTCTCACAATTTTTTTTAAAAAAAAATCTAGATGCTCTAAGACTTCACCTACTTACTGAATCACTGGTTAAGAACTCTGGGTAGTTCTACCAACTTTTCTCCGGTAAGATATCTCAACAAGTCCTACAAAACAACAACAATAAAAACTCACATATAAACAACATACTTGAAGAGGAAGATGATACCTTGTTAATTATCCAAGAGGTAGACAACTCTGCACTACTTGCACAGTTTCAACTAAGCATAGTGGCAAAGCTCTTTAGCCGTGAAAGAAGAAACATAGATGCTCTCATTGCTCTGCTTCCTAGGGCCAACATTTGGGAAGGTGAAGGAAGAGTTAGAGGCATAGAACTTGGAAATCAAAGGTTCCAGTTTGATTTCAACTCAGAATAACATATATTAATAGTACTCAACAAGAGGCCTTGTCATTTCAACAAATGGTCCTTATCTCTAGATAGATGGGTTCCTCATGTGGGCGTCTCATTTCCTAATACAGTGACCATATGGTTTCAAACGAAAAGCATCCCGACCCACTTCTAGTTAGACCCTTTCTTAAAAACTCTTGAGGATAGGTTTTGTCAAGGCCGTTTAAGAAAGAAAGCAAAATTCCAATTCGAGTTGAATGGGTGATCTTTCTATGAATTTTTCTCTGCATACCGAACTATCTACAGGGTTGGCAAGCCAATCAGGGTATTTTACCTCACAAATGGACCTGACCTTCAGTAATGTGTTAACTTCGTTGTTTACTGTTTGAAATTATTTTTGAAATTATTATTATATATTTTTAAATCTTAAATTTTAAATCCTAAACCTCACCTCGGAAACCTAAATCCTAAGTATACAAAAAATTTGAAACCCTCAAACACGAGTTTTGAGAACCTATGCAACCACTTTCTCGTGAACCCTCCTCCAACCCATACAGATGGTGTTGGTGGCCTCAGATCCCGTTTTTCCGACAACCTATGCTCCCCTTGTTGAACTCAATCCTAATCCCAAGCTTAGCTTCACCTAAAATGAATACCTGGCCTTGTTTCTCGCTGAAACCCTCTACCAAAATCTGATTGGGGCCTCCACTTTCAACAACTTTAAGCTCACTTTCCTCCTTTCTGTAATGTCTCTATTGTTGGTTGGATCTTTCTTTTCTGAATTTTGATCCAGGTTCAAAGACAGTAACCATCTTCTCTTTCTTGAGTCCCAGCCCTTAACAAGTACGGCGGTCTGGTTTCTTTTCTGAAACTATTTACTCCTCCATTTTGGACTTTGTACAACTTTTTGGCTCCATTCTCACAATTTTTAAAACTTTCTAGATGTTCTAAGACTCCACATGCTTACATAATCGCTGGTTAAGAATTTTGGGTAGTTCTACCAACTTTTCTTCGGTAAGATTTCTCAACAAGTCCTACAAAACAACAACAACAAAAACAACATATAACCAAAATACAGGAAGAGGAAGATGATACCTTGGTGATTCGCCCAGAGGTAGACAACTCTGCACAGATTGCACACTTTCAACTAAGCTTAGTGGCAAAGCTCTTTAGCCGTGAAAGAAGAAACATAGATACTCTCATTGCTCTGCTCCCTAGGGCCAACATTTGGGAAGTTGAAGGAAGAGTTATAGGCATAGAGCTTGGAAACTAAATGTTTTAGTTTGATAACTCAGAATAACATCTACTAATGGTACTCAACAAGAGGCCTTGTCATTTTAACAAATGGTCCTTATCTCTAGATAGATGGGTTCCTCATGTGGGCGTCTCATTTCGTAATACAGTGACCATATGGTTTCAAACCAAAGGCATCTCGACCCACTTCTAGTTATACCCTCATCTTAAAAACTTTTGGGAAGAGGATAGGTTTTGTCAAGGCCGTTTAAGAAAATAAATCAAATTCCATGTCGAGTTGAATGGGTGATCTTTCTCTGAAATTTTCTCTGCGTACCCAACTATGTACATAGTTGGCAAGCCAATCAGGGTATTTTACCTCGCAAATGGACATGACCTTCAATAATGTGCTAAATTCATTGTCTACTGCTTGAAAATATTTTAAAATTGTTATTATTATATATTTTTAATCTTAAATTTTAAATTCTAAACCCTCACCTCGAAAACCTAAATCCTTAGTAAAAAAATTTGAAACCCCTCAAACACGAGTTTGAGAACCTATGCAACCACTTTTTCGTGAACCCCCCCCCCCTCCACCCTATACGGATGGTGTTGGTGGCCTCAGATCCCCTTTTTCTGGAAACCTACACTCCCCTTGTTGAACTCATTCCTAATCCCAAGCTTAGCTTCACCTAAAATGAAGACATGGCCTTGTTTTTCCCTGAAACCCTCTACCGAAATCTGACTGGGGCCTCCACATTCAACAACTTTAAGCTCACTTTCCTCTTTTGTAATGTCTCTATTGTTGGTTGAATCTTTCTTTTTCTGAATTTTGATCCAGGTTCAAATACAGTAACCAACTTCTCCTTCTTGAGTCCCAGCCATTAACAAGGACGGCGGTCTCGTTTCTTTTCTGAAACTATTTACTCCTCCATTATGGACTTTGAGCAAGTTTTTGGCTCCATTCTCACCACTTTTAAACTTTCTAGATGTTCTAAGACTCCACCTACTTACTGAATCGCTGGTTAAGAACTCTGGGTAGTTCTACCAAATTTTCTCCGGTAAGATGTCTCAACAAATCCTACAAAACAACAACAACAACAACTCACATATAAACAAAACACAGGAAGAGGAAGATGATACCTTGGTGATTCTCCAAGAGGTACACAACTCTGCACTGATTGCACAATTTCAACTAAGCCTAGTGGCAAAGCTCTTTAGTCGTGAAAGGAGAAACATAGATGCTCTCATTGCTCTGCTCCCTAGGGCCAACATTTGGGAAGTTGAAGGAAGAGTTAGAGGCATGGAGCTTGAAAACCAAAGGTTTCAGTTTGATTTCAACTCAGAATAACATCTACAAATGGTACTCAACAAGAGGCTTTGTCATTTCAACAAATGGTCCTTATCTCTAGAGAGATGGGTTCGTCATGTGGGCGTCTCATTTCCAAATACAGTGACCTTATGGTTTCAAACCAAAGCCATCCCGACCCACTTCTAGTTAGACCCTATCTTAAAAACTTTTGGGAAGATGATAGGTTTTGTCAAGGCCGTTTACGAAAAGAAAGCAAAATTCCAAGTCGAGTTGAATGGGTGATCTATCTCTGAACTTTTCTCTGCGTAACCAATTATCTACAGGGTTTGCAAGCCAATCAGGGTATTTTACCTCGCAAATGGACCTGACCTTCAGTAATGTGTTAACTTAGTTGTTTACGGCTTGAAAATATTTTTGAAATTATTATTATATATTTTTAAATCTTAAATTTTAAATCGTAAACCTCACCTCGAAAACCTAAATCCTTAGTAAAAAAATTTGTAACCCTCTCAAACACGAGTTATTAGAATCTCTGCAACCACTTTCTCATAAACCCCCCTCCACCCCATACAGATGGTATTGGTGGCCTCAGATCCCCTCTTTCCGACTACCTATGCTCCCCTTGTTGAAATCTTTCCTAATCGCAAGCTCAGCTTCACCTAAAATGAAGACATGGCCTTGTTTCTCCCTGACCTTCGGTAATCTGTTAACTTTGTTGTTTACTTCTTGGTGCATTCATGACCTAGCTTACAACACTTTTTTATACAGGTTTAAACGTCATATCGACGTCTAGCTCGTGAGCAGTTATATTGGGGTCGATCCCAGACATGTCTTTTGTAGACTATGTGAAAGTGTTAATATTTTCTTTAAGAAAATAAATTAGGTAATTTTTGATGGGGTCTTGTTGATCGATTTCGAGCCTGATGCATTTGTCTGGATTAGAATCATCTAAGAAGACCTTGATCGTTATATCCTTGGGCGGACCACATATACATGTATCATTATTATGTTTTAAGCATTGGGCTAAGAGCTCTTTACTATTCTATAGCTGTTATATAGCTGTGAGCTTGTAGCAGCCCATATAACATTTTCGGGAGGTCTTTTAGCTTCCGCACATGGTTTTACGCCTTTCGGGCTCAAGAACTTCACACATTGATGGAATGTGGAAGAAACGACTTTCATCACATAGATCCATGGCCTTCATAGTATGGCATTGAAGGGCGCTGGTTTATCTACCACGACGAAGTTAACCAGTTGACTTATATCTTTTGCAAAGACTGGCAATTGGATCTGAATGATTACATTATTTCTTTTGCAAAGCCGGTGATAGGTGTTCTAGGTCCTTTCATTTTGATCTTGTTAAATCCCATTCGTTTGAAGGTATCGTAAAACAGTACATCTACCGAGCTTCCGGTGTCTAATATTACACGAGAAAACTCAAAACAACTAATACGTCATCGTGATGTTTACCAAAGTGAATCATTTCAATTTTGTGAATATGATTTGATCTTAGTGCCTTCCATTGGAGTAATCTCCAAGAATTTGTTCTCGACTCTTCTTTGGTAGGCTTTTATGGAGTTTATCGTGTCTCTTCATAATTTGGGCCACCAAATGATAAATTCAATTCGTTGGGGTGGTAAATCCTCGGCTCCCGAGTTTATCGAGATCTGTTAGTGGTAAATAACTTGTATTTAAATTAGGTAAGAGTATACCTCATGATGGGATTCTTGGCTTGCTGGCATTGGTGGAGGTGTGGTGACTGATTTCATTGATCTGACACACAAGCTGAGTCATTTGAAGATGAGGTCTATCCTTGGTCTTGGACTGGCTGGTGATTTGGGTGATTCCTCTTCCTTTGGTCGTTCCCTTTTGGAGGAGTTCATTTTAGGCTTCTCCTTCGGAAGGGATCTCTCTCTCTTTCTTTGGGTTTACACGTTTGTTATTCTTTGGCTTGCTTTGCCAAGAGTTGGATTTGAATGCGACACTCCTCGGTCTAATGCCCCTTCTTCTTATGGAATTTACAATAGTTTGCGGGATCGAATTTTGCATTCCCTTCGTTGGAAGGTCCTCTGATGGCGTAATTCTTTTCGCTAGATAGCGGACCGTTTAATCTTGTATAACATTTGGCATAAGTGTATGCTAATGGCTCTCGTTTGTGTTTCGCAACGAGAGTGGGGGTTTCTTCTTCTAAGGAACAGAAGCCCTCAACTCGATGTAGTGCGTCTTCGAGTGATAAGGGTGGTCGAACTGTAAGTTTTTCTCTAAATCTCTAGGTGAACTAGAATCTACTTTTTAGCAATGTTAAGGTTTTACTATTGTTTGGGTTCGTAATTCAAGAACTTACTTCTTTGAATTTAATTATGTAGGATCAATGTGTTTCGTCGTGCCATTGGACTATCTAGAAAATGACTCCTTCTCAAACTTTCTCCTATGTGAAGAGGGAGTAATTTTTAAGGAAGGTGGTTGCTAGCTGAATGAAGTCATCTATGGAATTTCCCTCTAACCTAGTGAACTAATCAAGTGCAATCCCAATGAGATTCTCTAGGAAATCCTACACTAACCTGCTTATTTTTCTTCATCGCTAAGATGAGCTCGGGATATCGTAAGCCTGAAAGCATGTATATGTGCTTTAGGGTCGGATGTCCTAGAGAATTCTAGTATCTTAATTTTTCCATGTATCTCAATGACACACGTTGGATATCTGATTTGTGAATGGAGTTTGGTGCGTCTCTTCCATTACGCGGTCTATGTCAGGCGTGGAACTAGTGGCTATGTTGATTCTCGAGTTCAGCTGCAGTAGATTCGTTAGTTTGATCGAAGTATCTTTGAAAAAAAACTCGAACTCAATCGATTCATGCTCGTTCATGTGAGGCTGTTGATTTGGCAGCACTTGGCCGTTAGGCGTTGATGCATGAATCAGATCCTCATGTTTACTCGAGGTAGTTAGGAAGACTTCCCTGGAAGTCTTCCCAGATAAACATGTTAGTTTTGCAATTTACTGATCTGTGTCAGAAATTTGAATTTCTCCTGAAGACTTATTGGTATGTCTTCCAAACTTTTAAATTAAGTCTGCTTACGGTCCGTGAAAGTCTGCGTAGGTTACTTTTGCAATTGAAAATTTAAACTTGAACATTTAATTTAAATTGGAAGACTTCCATGTAAGTCTTCCAGCCGAAGACTTACGTGGAAGTCTTCCAGCCGAAGACTTACGTGGAAGTCTTCCAGATTTTATTCAGTGATTCTGGTCAAACATAAGGTAACGAAAGAAAACTTATAGGGAAGTTTTCCAGCCGAAGACTTCCCTGAAAGTCTTCTCAAAAAAATTCAAAAAATTTCAATTACAAAAGTAACCTACGCAGACTTCCACGGACCGTAAGCAGACCTAATTTAAAAGTTCGGAAGACTTCCACATAAGTCTTTCGTATGAAGACTTACCGGTAAGTCTTCAGGAGAAATTCAAATTCTAACATAGATTGGTCAATTGCAAAACTAATATGTTTATCCGCCAAGACTTCCCTTGAAGTCTTCCTAAATATTTTTGTCAACAAAGAAATGTTGGAAGACTTCCATGAAAGTCTTTCTTTGTAAATTTTCAATTGCAAAAATGACCTGAATGGAAGACTTCCAAGGAAGTCTTCCGAGAAGACTTTCACGAAAGTATTCCGGGAAGAGTTTCACGAAAGTCTTCGACGACAATGTATACGAAACCTTCATTTTCTTCAAATTTAAAATGAATTTTCAAAACTATATTGTTAATTCATGTGTTTTAGACAATATTTGGGATCTTGAATGAAATTCATAACTTTATTGGTGATAATTTAGAGGTTATCAAATATGTTTATGAATGTTTCTAGCTACTGATAGAAGAATTCTAGGGAAGTCTTCAAGGCTAATTTTTTGACCTTGATGTCTATGTTTGTTAATGTTCTCTAATTTTATTTTTGCAGATGATGCGTAAGTTGGTTGTAGTCTACGGAGAATGGTTGGTGAAAGATGACTGTTGGGATTTTGTGGTTGATAATGCTAAGGGAGCGAGAATTGCCTTTTTGAGTGAAGGTTCTACACATACCGAGCTTGTCGAAATGGCTCAAGAGGATTATAACATGGACATGAACACAGAGGTTCTTGAGCTAACCTACTCATTACCAGACATTCCTCCTATTCATGTTACTAGTGATCGACAAGTTAGGAACTTGATCGATATTACTAAAATGCATGATGTACGTCTTTGTGTATCAAGCCAAAGCAAGATGAGAAACATTACTGATGCAAAATAAGAATGTGGAGATGGTAAAGAAGTTTCAGATGAAGGGGAAGAAAATGAGGAAGCTGAAGAAGATGATGATAATTTGCCTAAAGATGAAAATTATGATGGGGAGGAGGATGCTAATTTCCCATATGTTGTTGATTCAGTTGATGATGGTGAAGACTACAGCAAGTATGGAAAGGTTAAAGACAAGGATGAGGAAGAAGAAGACGATATATGTTTTGAGGGTTTGGAAACGACATATGGTATTGAAGGAGGAAGTCTGAATGCTGAAAATATCTATGTCAACCAGGTTTATCAGTAAGGATGAACTAGTTTCAGAGTTGCGGTTGACAGCGGTGAAGCGTAAGTTTTCCTTCAGATTATACAAGTCAACGAAAACTCTACTTGTACCAAAATGTCATGTTGGTGGGTGCGGATGGATGGTTAGAGAGAGTGTGAAACATGGTACAAACACGTTTTGGGTGACAAGTATCGACCAACTCATACATGTTTTGTGGGAGACCGGCTGGCTTGCAGGAAACATTGTACTCTGAAGTATGTTGGTAGGCTTTTCACAGATCGCGTAGGAATCATCAATGGTTTAAATTCGCAGCATATCAGAGATGCAATGAAGAACATGTTTGGCATGAAGCTAGATTACACCACTTCATACAAAGCATTGTTATATGCGCAAGGATTAGTGAGAGGATCAGAAGAAGATGGGTATGAGCGGCTGCCTTCGTAGTTGGAGCAAATTGTATTAGAAAATCCGGATTGTATCACTAGTATAGAACTTGATGCTCTGAATAGATTTAAGTATCTATTTCTATCTTTTGGAGCCTCTAGTGCTGGTTTTCGGTATCAGAGAAGGGTGATCGTGGTGGATGGGACTCACCTAAGTGGGAAGTATGGAGGTGTTATGTTAGTTGTAGCTGCACAAGATGGTAATTTTCAGTTATTCCCTTGGCTTTTGGAATCGTAGATGCTGAGAATGATGAATCTTGGGACTGGTTTTTTCACAAAGTTGAGAAGTTGTATTTCTGATCAGTATGCTCTGGTGATAGTCTACGACCGACACAGATCCATTAAAAAGGCATGTGATAAAGTGTTTATGTGGGCAACCCGAGGAGTATGCTATTATCACCTACAACAGAACATCGTCCAAAAGTATAAAGGAAAACATCTCTTGTACTTGGTCAAAGGTGCTCTGTATGCTCATACACTTTACGATTTTGACCGGTAGATGGACGATATTCGGAGTGCAAACCTGGACCTTGCAACATATTTGGAGGAAGCAGACGTAGTTTTATAGTCACGGGTTCATTGTCGGGGAGAAATGTACAACTTAAAAACGAGCAACACCGCTGAATTTATTAATTCCGCACTCAAAAAAGCAAGAGGATTTCCATTTCATTCCTTTTGGAGTTTATACGTGAAAAGCTGGGCAGATGGTATTGGAAAAGGAGAAAAGATGCTTTGAGTCTCACAAGTCAACATAGTCGGGGAGTTGAATACTTAATGGTGGTTCACTCAGAGATAGCGGATACGATGTATGTCCAACAGATTGATGGATGGAGATTCTTCGTAAAAGATGGAAAACGGGACTGCGTTGTTGATTTAGAACATGGAAAGTGTGGTTGTGGTGTTTTTCCGATCGAGAAAATACCTTGTTCACATGCTATAGCAGCTGGAACATATGTTGGTTTGAATGTCTCTACACTTGTGTATATGCATGATACTCACATAATATATTTCCTTGTGCGGGAGAAGTTGAGGCTCGCATATGTCTTCCCCTGGTTGAAAAGCGTGGTCCTGGAAGACAAAAAAAGTTGACATAGTAATCTTTGTTGGAGTTATCCAGGATGAAAGGACACAAACCCTAGAAGAAACACAGAGTTTATAGATGTTCAAACTGCAAACAAACTGGTCATACGCATCCAGATTGTGAGAACTGATCTTCTTGTTTACTGAAAAGTCTTCGGTAAGTCTTTGGTAAGTCTTAGGTTAGTCTTCCATAGTCTTCCATAAGTCTTCCGTAAGTCTTCGGTTAGTCTTCCATAGTCTTCTGATAGTCTTCTAGAAGACTTATGGAAGACTATGGAAGACTTCTTCTTTACCATCTCCATTGTCTTCTAAATTCTTCTTGTTACATGTCTTCTTGCAGTAAGTCTTCCATAGTCTTCCGTAAGTCTACATGGTAAAGTCTTCCATAGTCTTCCTTAGTCTTCTGGAAGTATTCCGTAAGTCTTCATGGTAAAGTCTTCCATAGTCTTCCTTAGTCTTCTGGAAGTATTCCGTAAGTCTTCATGGTAAAGTCTTCCATAGTCTTCTTCAAAAATTTATCTATCTTGGCTTTGTTATGAAATTATGAACTTATCTATCTTGGCTTTGTTATGAACTTATCTATCTTGGCTTTGTTATGAACTCATCTATCTAAATGTTTTGTGATGTGATCATGGACCGGAGTACTAAAGAGAGCAAGGAAAGCTTAGATGAGTCACATGATTCCACAATGCACCAGCAGCCTGGTGATGATGCCTTGACCATTCCAGAAGGTCCCATGACCCGTTCCAGAGCCAAGAAACTTAAGGAGACTGTTGTGGGATTACTCACTTCACATCCACAACAAGAAGAAAGTCTTGGACAAGGTTTAATCCGAGATATCTTGATCACCATTCAAGCTATCTCTACATCAAGCGGAGTTAATGTTTAGGCAAGACATTTGGTGTGTGCTCTTTTCCTTGCTTTTGGTTATGTCCCACGAGGTTTTCCGGAGGAAGGTTTTTAACGAGGCCATGACTTGTCTTACAAATCACCTAGGCCCTATCTCGGCCCAAGACTAGCAGAAGTTCATTTATCTTTAAGCTTATGTTATATTTTAAACTATAGTTTTCCATTTTTATGTTTTCGAAACCCTAGAGAGTTTGTTCTCTGGTTTCTTTTATTTAAGGTTTTTCCCAGACCCTATTGTACTCAAGCAATTGAATATTATCAAGTCTTATTTCTCTCTTGGCGGCTCTCTCTCTAGAAGTTGTCGAGTATCTTTCTGGTGTGTCATATCCAGAGCCTTAAGGGTGTTTAACTTAGTGTGTTATATCCGAGCTAATCATCTAGGAGTATCAAGAGATCATCCATCCCTCTTGTGTCACCGTTCAATCCACAAACCTTGAAGAACTTGAGTCTCTGATTCGTTCTTGCAAGGATTTATCCTCCCAGCAACCAAAGAAGCATCCTAGGGTCGTGTCATGTGGTATCAGAGCAACTTTGGTTAGGGAAGTCTCGTTTACTCTTTACCTCTTTTTGTTTCAGCCGCAAAAACTCCTTAATCAACTTGAACAAGAAGTAGATCTAAGTTGTTTAGGGCTGCTTGAAAATCATAGAGTTTTAGACAAGATTTAGGAGAATTTCCTTTTTTGGTTTAGGCGGAAACCCTAGACAAATTAAACCTAGCCGCATAGCTTTTTATTCACCTTGCCGAGCAAGCAATTCTTGTGTGAGCTTTTCCTTTTTGCTTCTCGTGATTACCTTGAATCTTTTTACTGGTTATTGTGTTTCCTTGGTGCAAAGCAATGGGGACCGAGACAGATGAAGAAGCTGAGTTGGTCTGGAAGAACAAGCTGCTCATGGAGGCCATGACGGCTCAACTTAATCAATCTATGGTAACCACGAGGACTGAGATGATGAGAACCAGCCTCAATGAGCTCCGCAGAGAGTTCAGAGAAGAAGTGAGACGAGCTACTGGTCAAGGTACCAACCGAGTGACTAGGAGAGAAGAAAGACTTCATGCAATTCGACAAGAGCATGCCGGCTCTGAAGAAACTGATAACTACTATGAACATATCAGTTCTTCCTCAAGACAAATTCAAAGGAGACATAGACGTGGACAAGAAGGAGGGAAAAACCAGAGAGATGATTGCTGGTTTGAAGATCAAAATACCCCCTTTCCATGGTAAAGCTGATCCGGATGCCTATCTTGAATGGGAGAAGAAGATTGATCTGGTCTTTCAATGTAAGCAGTACACAAACCACAAGAAGATCCAGATAGCTGCTACTGAGTTCTATGACTATGCTCTAAGCTGGTGGGATCAGTACATTACTACCCGTAGAAGGAATGGTGAGGAACCAGTTGAGACATGGACAGAGATGAAGTCTATCATGCGCAAGAGGTTTGTTCCGAGTCATTACCATAGAGACTTGCACCACAGGCTCAGGAAGCTTACTCAAGGCTCAAGATCAGTGGAAGAATACTACTAGGAGATGGAGTTACTCATGCTAAGGGCTAGTATATCAGAAGATAGAGAAGCAACAATGTCAAGGTTCCTGTGTGGTCTAAACCAAGAGATACAAGACAATGTTGAGATGCAACATTATGTGGAGTTAGAAGAGATGTTACACAAGGCTATTCTTGTGGAACAACAGCTCAAGAGGAAGGGACATTCACGAACCAGCTATGGATCCAACCGGTTACACAACACCAAGGAAGAGAAGTCAACCTATCCTAAGGAGTCTAAGCCGTATCAGAAAGACAACAAGCCCTATCTGAGGGAAGAAACCAAACCAAGCAGTGCTCTTGACAAGGGCAAGGGCAAGGCTGAGGCTTCTAGTTCCAGAGCTCGTGATGTCAAGTGTTTCAAGTGCCAAGTGAAAAGTAGAATAGGATCCGTGTATAAACGAGAATAAGAGACTTTGAGAGTAGAGAAGAAGAGATTTCGAGACTAAAGAACCAAACTTTCCTAAGAACCCATTTCTGGGTGTGAAGAACTTAGAGAGAAAAGAGAGACTCGAAAACTTGATTGATTAATGAATGAGAGGGATTACAAATATATTAGAGAAGGTAAAATAAGCTTAACGGATACAATAGGATAAGGTTTCAACTCGAGCATGTGTAGTCAAGACCTTAGGCGCGCCTGGTTTGAAATACATGGACCAGAAGGCTCACACGCTTGATGCCAATGGCATCTTGACCAGATGCTCTTGGCCAGCCTGTCTACGCGGAGTAAACCTTATCCATAAGGTTCAGTGTATGTGGACACACGGAAGGAAGAAGGGAGGAAGCTTATCCGCGCATGGTAACTTTCTCTGGTTTACCCGGAGTAACTGTGGTCGACCCAAAGTAACTTTGGTCGACATAAAGGTTGTACGGACACTTGTACGGCCTAGCTGTACGGCCTTGTACGGATCTGTACGGACACTCCCAAACTTCTTCCTCTTCATTTCATTAGTCTTCTCTAGCCTTCTCCATAGAACCTAATCCCATCTCTTATTCAGTTCAACACTCCCCCTCAAGCTTGACCATGTGGAACAAGTCAAGCTTGGAATGCCATGAGATCTTCCTCATTAAAAACCTTGCCAAAGAAAACCCTCCTTAGGGATAAAACCTTAGCAAGGAAAAGAGTAAAGACCTCATGGCGAGGTGATTAGTTGTGCCTGGTAAGATCAATGAGTCCCAACCTGTGATGGATGGACTCAAGTGTCTTCTGCCTCAGAGCTTTGGTAAAAACATCAGCCAACTGGTCTTCACTCCAAGTGTAACAAGGTAAGATTACCCCTTGAACTATCATCTGTTTAACCTTGTGACGATCAACTTCAATGTGCTTGGTTCTCTCATGGAACACCGAGTTTGAGGCAATGTGGATTCCTGCTTGGTTGTCACAATGCATGGTCATTGGTGTGGACTGATCAATCTCCAAGTGCTTCAGTATCCCCTTGATCCAAACTAGCTCATTAGTCAGCTTCAGTATGGCCCTATACACAGGCTCCGCACTAGAGCATGAAACTACCTTCTGTTTCTTGCTTTTCCAAGTGACCAAGTTCCCACCAATGAATGTGAAATAGCATGTGGTAGACTTTCTATCTGCCCGGTCTCCAGCCCAATCAACATCACAGTATTCGACCACTTCAGTGCTCTGGTTGCATCCCATCCACACTCCCTGCTCTGGTGAGACATTCCGGTACATCAGGATCCGGCTAACCATGTTCCAATGATGCTCCTTTGGTCCTTGCATATGTTGGCTTACCTGGTTCACAGCAAAACATATATCAGGTCGTTTAATAGTTAGATAGATTAGCATACCCACAAGCTTTCTGTAAAGTTGGCATCTTCAAACAGTTGGCTATCTTCAATCTCCCCCTCTCGTGGAACCTTATAACCCTCCTCTAAGGGTGTCCTCACTGTCTTCCCTCCAAGTTTACCTGCATCTTTCAAAAGATCAAGTGTATATTTCCTTTGAGAAAGGAACAAACCTTCCTTGGATCTACATATCTCAATACCAAGGAAGTATTTCATTTCTCCTAAGTCTTTGATCTCAAATACTGATTTTAGAAAATCCTTGGTAGATTGAATACCAACCTTGTCACTTCTTTGTGATGATGATATCATCAACATACACGAGAAGAACAACCATACCTGATGAAGTGGTTAAGGTGAAGAGGGTGTGATCGAGTTCAGACTTCTTGAAGCCTTTCCTATTGAGAGTAGTGCTCAGCTTCGTGTACCAGGCTCTAGGAGACTTCTTTAGACCATATATAGCCTTCTTCAACCTTAGGACATTTCCCTCTTTGACCAAGTGCTCAAGACTAGGAGGAGGGTGCATGTATACCTCATCTTCAAGTTCTCCTTGTACAAAGGCATTCTTTACATCCATTTGCCAAAGTCCCCATTCCAAGTTCACTGCAAGGGATAGAACTATCCTAATTGTGTGAAGCTTGGCGACTGGAGCAAAGGTGTCTATATAGTCCTCTCCATATGTTTAAGTAAAACCCCTCGCCACTAATCTTTTTTCTTCCTATCAATCTTCCCATTTGCAAGGTACTTGATAGTAAAGATCCATCTGCTGGTCACAGCCTTCTTCCCCTTTGGTAGTTTGCTTTCAAACCAAGTATCATTCTTGATCATTACAACAGCCTCAGCTCCAACTGAATCTCTCCATTCTTTGTCTTTCATTGCTTCTTCGTAGGATCTTGGAACTTGACTCTCATCCAAGCTTATCATAAAAAGCATGATGCTCTTCTGGATAATTCTCAAAAGTGCAAAGAACTTGAGCAGGATGTTTAACAGCATGAGTATTGTAGTATTGTCGACTGTTGATCCAGTTGGATGGTGGGTTCCTCACTCTAGTACTTCTCCTCAAAGGTTGAGCTACTACTGGTTGATCCTCCTCGGCCTCTTCTTGATTCCCATTTCCAACCTCTCCATCTTCATCATTTCCTTGGTCAACACCTTGATCATGTTGAGGACCTGATTCTTCCTGCTGGTTATCCATATCAGGTTCATTTCCCCCCTCATGATCGAGGTGGGGTGCTTGACCATCAGTATAAGCAGTGGGAGGTCCTGCTTGTTGTCCTCCTCCACTTTTAGGATCCTGGGAAAGGTTAATCCCAAGTCCTTCCAAAATGATTCTCAAATTACCTGCCTTATCCGAAGCTAAATCTTTGAGTTCTCCTTGGTTCTTCTCCTCATAAAACCCTCTTTCTTCTACAAACTTGACATCCCTTGAGACAAGAACCCTCCTGGTAACCGGATCATAGCGTTTGTACCCCTTATGTGTTGGTGAATACCCAATGAACATCCCCTTTGTGCTCTTTTCCTCAAGCATGTTCCTTAGCTCCCCTAGTTTATGAACAAAGCAAAGACAACCAAAGACACGGATGTGATCTAAGGCTGGCCTATACTTGTTTAAAAATTCAAATGGTGAATGATCATCAAGGACTTTGGTTGGGGTTTGGTTGATAAGATAACAAGCTGTGGCCACAGCATCACTCTAGAATCTCTTGGGTACATTTGCTTGGAACATCATAGAATGAGCAACCTCCATAAGGTGCCTGTTCTTTCTCTCGGCCACTCCATTCTGTTGAGGTGTGTAAGGGCAGCTTGTTTGATGAAGAATTCCATGTTGGGATAGGTATTGCTTGAAAGCTTGGCTCGTGTACTCTCCACCATTGTCTGATCTAAAAATTTTAAGCTTAGCATTGAAGTGGTTAGTCACATAAGCTTGAAAGTTTCTAAATGCATCTAACACCCTATCTTTAGATGGAATTAAGGTTATCCAGGTGTATTTAGATTTCTCATCTATGAATGTGACAAAGTATTTATGATTCTCTCTAGACAAGCAAGGAGCAGTCCACACATCTGAATGTATTAAATCAAAGCAATGATCATAAAGAGTACTAGATTTATGGAAAACAGTCTTACAATGCTTGCCTAAGATACAAGTTTCACAATCATTATTTTCAAAGACAACACCTGGAACCATTAAGCTTAAAGCCCTAACATGAGGATGTCCTAGTCTAGCATGCCACAAAGCATTCTTATTCAAAGTAGAAGCAGTAACAGAAGTAAACGAGCAACTATGACTAGGCAGAGAAGTGATTTCTTCAAGTAAGTAAAGGTCTCCTTTTGTAAATCCTTGCCCAATCAATCGGCTGCTCTCAATATCCTGAAACTTTACATCATTAGGACTAAAGATCACATTGCATTACAAGTCATTAGTACATCTCTTAACCGATAACAAGTTTGATGTAAACTCAGGCATGT